>ML243435.1:9951-38502 GCA_005239495.1 Nicotiana undulata
CGCCCCCCGTGTGGTATTGAAGTACAAAACATCAATTGGTATTAGAGCAGTTTATCCTTGAAGAGGCTAACATCTTAGGAGAAGACCAAGATGAGTGCACCACCTGAAAATTGAGAAGGGAAGTCCACTGCTAGGCCACCACTGTCTACTTTGAAGAAAAATGCTGAAGGAGTAGATGTGTGAAGACGAGAGCTAATTGCAATGCTAAGGATATGAAGAAGTGGGAAAAGAATGTCAAAGTCAAGAAATGGCTTATTTGTGGACTTGGTCCATATGAGTACATCAGAATCTAAGGTTGTTCCACTGCTAAACAAATTTGGGACACACTGTAAGTGGCCCATAAAGGAACAACTCAGGCAAAGAGATCTAGAGGAACTCTAATGTACTTATAGTATGAAAACTTTGCTATGAAGGATGGAGAGACCATTCAGTAGAAGTACACAAGGTGCACCATATTGACAAATGAACTATAATCTCTTGGAAGGATTATCCCTGAAGAAGAAAAAGTTGAGAAGATACTTACTAGGGTCTTGCTAATTACTTGGGAAAGAAAGATCACTGCCATCCAGGAATTAAAAAATATTGCCACTCTCTCGCTGGATAAATTGATTGGGAATCTCACTACCTATGAACTTAGGAGACAAACCGTAAAAATGGATGTATCTACGAAATAAAGGATTTTGGTACTCAAAATCACTAAAGGTTCTGATGTGGAAGAAGATGAAATGGCAACGATCACAAAGACATCAAGAAGTACCTAAGGAGAGGAAATGATTCTTCAGAAGTGGAAGCTACACTAAGGCAAGAGCTCCGGAGAAGCAAATCAATGATGGTTGTTATAAGTGTGGGAAGAATTATAACATGATAAAAAACTGTCCTTTGTGGGAGATTGAATAGAAGAAAGAAAGAGCTAAACGAAGGAACATGTTCATCTAAAGAAAGGCAACAACAAAGGATAAACCGAGGTTATGGACACTGCAAGGGAAAAAAGCTCAGATGAAAGCTCAGATATGATGATGATGATGAAAAGGCACTAATGGCTATTTGCAAATATAATGAAGAAACTGAGGTAAGTGTCCTTCTTCTTAAAGACAAGGTTAAATTTTTTTCTAAAGAAAGATTATTCGAGTTATTACTAGAACTAATTGATGAATCTGAGGGTGTGAATAATGAAAAGGAACAACTGTCAAAAGAATGTGTGACTTTGAAAGCTAAGTGCAAAAACCTGGAACTTAGGGCTTGTGAAAGTGAAAGTGAAAATACTATGTTGAAGAACCAGGTTCATGCACTTGATACAACTGTCCTGGAACTTATTGAAAATCTAAAGTTGAAATTAGGAACAGGTAAAAAGACAGTTGGTTAAACACAACTCACTTTAGAAAATAATGTAGGAAAAATGAAATATGAGTCATATAAAAGTGATGAAAGGGTCTTAAAGGAGGATCTGAACAAGGCCAAGCATGAGCTAGACAGAACTTCTAAATGGAAAAGTTCCTCTAATGCACTTTCATGGCTACAAGAACACCGTAGTAGCAACAGAAGAGGACTTGGCTTTGAAAATCTGCACCTAAGTAGGATCCCAGAAGCAAGTATCTTATACTGCCTGAGAATAAGATTTTCACACACTATGGAAACATTCGTCACTACAAGAATGATTTCACTACAAAATAAAAGGAAGATCAAAAGAACAAAAAAAATTATTTTAGGGAAAATAGGCTTCCAAGTTGGGCTAAAAAACTTTATTTATCCTTTTGCCTATAGAATGGGACTCACACTAATTTGGGTTCCTAAGACTAACCCTTGATTTATTTTTGCAGGTCCAAGTGAAGGGAAGCATCCAAATATGGTACATGGATAGTGGCTACTCTAAGAATATGGCAGGAAGCAAGAACCAGTTCCTTTCACTTAATAACCTTAAATGAGGTAATGTCTCTTTTGAAAACGGAAAGAAAGGAGATGGAAAGAAAGGTAAGATCATTGGGGCTGGAAAGGTAGGTAAGACTGATTCTCACTCTACTGAGAGTTTCTACTTGATAGATGGACTAAAGTACAGTTTAATAATTGTATCACGATTGTGTGAATGTAGCTTCACCTTTACAAAATACTTTGTGATTAATCTTACCACAAACAAGATAGTTTTGTAGGGAAAAGAGTGAATAACATATACGTTGTGGATCTTTCCACACATTCAGATAATGAACTCACTTGCTTAAGTGTGTTGGACAATGATCCCCTCCTATGGCACAAGAGACTTGGTCATGTCAGTCTAATCCAACTCAACAAACTAGCCTCCAAGGACTTGGTGATAGGGTTGTCTAACATTAAGTTCATGGAAGATAAAGTTTTTGATGCTTGTGCAAAGGGAAGCATGTAAGATCCTCTTTTAAAATCAAGAAAATGGTAAGTACTACCAGGACGATGGAAGTGGTCCATATGGATCTTTGTGGACAAATGAGAACATTGAGCAGAAGTGGTAAGAGATATGTTATGGTGATTGTTGATGATTAATCTATGTTTACTTGGACACTATTTTTAACATCTAAAGATGAATAAATTGATATGTTCACTTCATTTGTTAGAAAAACTTAGAAACAACTATGTAATTGTAACGACCCGGTCTGTTGTTACGTAGAATCTGTATCATAATTGCTATTATTGACTGGTTATAGATTTGGTTATACTGTATTTAATGTATTAGAGTTGATAGGCTTGAAATCGAATGGTGGTAGTGAGAGTTCAGTCAATTAGCCTTTAAAAATAGCCTTAAAACGGGAAAAGTCAACTAAGAGTTGAATTATTGGTAAACGACCTCGGAATGCGAATTTCATGGTTCGAATAGCTTCGTTAGGTGATTTGGGACTTAGGAGTATGTTTAGAATAATTTTGTGATGTCCGGTGTAGAATTAGGATTGAATTGGCGAAAGTTAGTTTTGGTGATTTTCGGTCGGCAGTGGAAAATAGGCTATCGGGGTCGGAATGGAATTCCGACAGTTGAAACAGGTTCGTAATGTCATTTTGGACTTGTATGCAAAATTTCAGGTCAATCGCAGTTGATTTGGATAGTTTCGGCATCATTGGTGGATTTTAGGAATATCAAAGTTCTTAGGCTAGAATCCGATGTGAAATTGGTGTTTTGATGTTCATTTTAGTGTTTTGAGAGTGCAACTAAGTTTGAATGATCATATGTGAGGTGTTGGTATGTTTGGTTGGGGTCCCGAGGGGCTCGGGATTGATTCTGGATGGTTAGCGGGAAGTTTGGAACTTGAAATATGCAGCTTCAGATGCTGGTTCATGTGTAACCGCACCTGCGGAAGTTTGACCGCAGGTGCAGCATAGGGCTCGCAGATGCGGATAGGGTCGCAGGTGCGGAAGAAGGATCGCACCTGCGAAGTCGGAGGTGCGTTGGAAAAAGGGCGCAGGTGCGGAGGCCGAGCTTTTGGGGATTCTCCGCAGGTGCGGACCTGGGACCGCAGGTGCGATTAAGTGGCCGCAGGTGCGGAACCAGTGTTCAGAAAATATAAAATAAACCCTCCGCGACTTAAACCCTTTTTACACCATTTTTGGTACGGACAGAGAGCTTTTTAGGCGATTTTGAAGAGGAAAATTCTTGTTCTTCATAGAGGTAAGGGTTCTAGTCATTAAAACTCAATTATGGGTGATTATAGAGCATAAAACCAGTGTAAGTTCATAGAAAATCAGTAGAAAAATTGGGTTTTAGGGCTTGAGATTATGAGACCTTTAGGGGTCGATTTGAGGGGTCAAACGAACTCCGATTTTGGTGTTGTTTATATGTATGGACTCGTGAGAGGACGAAGAACACTTTTGGATAAAAAATTTTGAGTTTCAGGACGCGGGCTCGGGGATCAGGTTTTGACCGGTTTCGGATTTTTGAGTTAAATTTGATATCTTTCGATTGGAAATTGTCCCTTAAGCACATATTGATGATAAAAATCTGAACTTGGTAGATTTGGAGCCTTCGGAGGTTGATTCGAGAGGCAAGCGCATTTCAGAATAATTTCGGGCTGGTTTTGAAGTAAGTAATGTCTTGAAATCCTGTCCTGAGGGTATGAAACCCCGGACTATGCACCCTTTCACGGGTTTTGNTAAGCCATGGTTGGGGCCTAGTGACGATCTGTTTACCCCTTGGGCGTTGTGTTTACTATATTTTCCTCACTGATATGTTATGATTTTACACTCCGTCTTTCCCTGATAAATTGTTTTGACACTCAGAGTATTTTGATACTATTTATTGAAAAATGAACACTGTTTTGGGTCGAGAACCCGGTATGTTTATGGCCTAAGGGAAAACTGAGAGTGTCTGATTGAGTGAAGCTTCAGGCCTATATTGTGAGGAGGCTTCCAGGCCTTATCAGAGAGGCGAGGAGGCTTCCAGGCCTTATGAGAGAGGTGAGAAGGCTTCCAGGCTTTATGAGAGAGGTGAGAAGGCTTCCTGGCCTTATGTTACTATTGCGCTTGGGCTGTAGGATCCCCTCCGTATGTGTATGGGTAGTTGAGTTAGTGTATTGGGTATTGGGTTATTGGGCTGGATAGGGTATTTGGCTGGGGTAGGTCCGATAAAATCAATTAAAGAGGCTATGTTTTAAATACACATTTTAAATTAATAAAATAATTATGAAAATAATTAATAAATGATAAAAAATGCTATTTGTATATGAAAATGATTTAAAATAATTACTTAATATTATAAAAATATAAAAAGTCATTTTCCGTGTCAATAATGTAATTATGCATATATGGACTATTATTGCAAAGTTATTGCAATTATTGCCTAAAGATGTAAATATAATTATGCATAAAATGATTAAATCTCAATATAAATATAAATGATAAAAATTTAAGTAATAAATCATTATAAAATTATTTGTGATGCAATTAATAATTATTTATATAATAAAATATTGAAATAAATTAATTAAAGAAAAATCCTCTAAAAATTACAGAAATTTATGGAAAAATATTGGTTGATGCTCACGCACTATTATGAAAGTATATATGTATTTTTTAAAATATATATGGGAAAACTTGGGTATCAATAGCTGCCACATCTTTACCCGGGAAGGGTGAAAGAGTTGTCGGGTAAAGATATGATGGCCAATTTTGACTGAATAAGGTGACTTGAGAGATATAGGCCGCACTCTGGTTTTCAAGCTGCCTACATATCCCCGTTTTTACAGGAATCAGGCCGTGTGTAATTCTGAATCCACCGATGGGATAAACCGATTGAGTTGTCACAAGGACGGATACAAGGTTTCGAATAGGATGAAAGGGTTATGGTGAGCGGTCAGGTTTGAAATAATTTGAAGGAACTGGAGAGGGATTGCTCTTGTTGGGATAACAGTTACTTACCGGGTCACTTGAAAACCCACAAAAGATATATTGCGAGCATATATGCATAAATTTGCGTAAATTTAGACATGATGCAAATTCCCTTCAGACCATGAAAATTGTCTTTGGACAGTAAGGATGACGTCCTAAGACCATGACGTCCTGGGCCATGAATTGTGCGGTAAGGGATTCGCAGGCCATGAAATTATGTTCTCGGGCCATGAAAATTGTGCCTCCGAACCATGATTCCTTCGAATAATGATGTGTAGGTTTGAGAGATCCTCAAGCCATGGCATGATGTCTTCCGACTATGAGGATGGTGCCTTCAGACTATGAAGCCCTCAGAAAAGTTGGCTATATTTCATCCCATAAGGTGCAGAGACATGATGCTAGAGGCAACAAGATAGAGCTTAGCCTTGTGTGAAGTTGAGGGCAGAGCTTAGCCCGATGCAAGAGAGACATTGCTTAGTCTCGTGTGAGATTCGGGACAGTGCTTAGTCTCGTGCAAAGAGAAGGCAGCGTTTAGCCTTATGCAAGTGGAGAGGCAGAGCTTAGCCTCATGCAAGGTTCGGGATAGTGCTTAGTCTCGTGCAAAGAGAAGGCAGTGCTTAGCCTTATGCAAATGGAGAGGCAGGGCTTAGCCTCATGCAGGATTGAGACAGAGCTTAGTCTCATGCAAAGAGAAGGCAGTGCTTAGCCTTATTCAGGTAGAGAAGCAGGGCTTAGCCTCATGCAAGATTGAGACAGAGCTTGGTCACATGCAAAGAGAAGGCAGTGCTTAGCCTTATGCAGGTGGAGAAGCAGGGATTAGCTTCATGCAAGATTGAGACAGAGCTTAGTCTCATGCAAATAGAAGGCAATGCTTAGCCTTATGCAGGTGGAGAGGCAGGGCTTAGCCTCATGCAAGATTGAGACAGAGCTTAGTCTCATGCAAAGAAAAGGCAGTGCTTAGCCTTATACAGGTGGAGAGGCAGTGCTTAGCCTCATGCAAGTGATTTGAGACAAGGCTTAGTCTCATGCAAATAGAAGGGTAAGAGCGAAGTGTTCTTAGCTGACAATGTGTTTTATACGTAGCGATTGTGTTGTTGCAACAATATTTATCATGGTGATATATCCTTGCTTCCAAAGAAATTTTGTGAGTTTTGCGGGGGAGGTTGGTTCATGACTTTGCTTGCTCGATTTTCTCCGCTCTGTCTGCAGATCTTGTTCAAGCTATTAGGGTAGCACTTGGCTAAAGCAAAGTTTCTTTTTCAAAAGCATGCGTGTATAATTTTCAAAGACATAGTAATATGCAGTTTAGAAAATAGTTTGATGAACCAATAACTGTGACATAATTAGAGACACTGCGACTTACTCTACCGTAGAATTTTGAGGGTCCTCCTCAAAATTCTGCCCCAGTTAACTAGATGACCTTTCTGACTGCTCCATATGCTACAGTTGGCTGAACCTGCTTCGGAACTTTGAGGGTCCTCCTCAAAATTCTGCCCCAGTTAACTAGATGACCTTTCTGACTGCTCCATATGCTACAGTTGGCTGAACCTGCTTCGGAACTTTGAGGGTCCTCCTCAAAATTCTGCCCCAGTTTCTGATTGTGAGGAAAATAGAAATTTTATTGAATTGTGACCGAACCCACAGGGATGCCTACATATCCCTCTTAAACGGGAATCAGGTCAAGCGTAGTTCAATTTACATCATAGAGAGAAACATAAATGGTTTATAAATAGTATCTTTTGACTGCATCTGAGTTGATTGTCTTTGGCCAAATTTCTCCGTCAATCTGTGTGAGTATGAGTACTCCTCCTGTCAGTACTCTGTGAACCATGTAAGGACCTTTCTAGTTAGGTGAGAATTTTCCTTTGGCTTCATCTTGATGCGGAAAGATCCGTTTCAGCACCAGTTGCCCCGGTGTGAACTGTCTTGGTTTGACCCTTTTGTTGAAGTCTCTAGAGATTCTGCTTGATAAAGTTGACTGTGACATACTGCATTCATCCTCTTTCCTTCTATGAGGGCTAGTTGCTCATAGCGGCTCCTTATCCATTCTGCGCCACTGAGTTCGGCTTCTTGTATGATTCTCAAAGAAGGAATTTCTACCTCGACGGGAATGACAGCTTCAGTACCATAAACCAGCAGATAGGGAGTCGCCCCAGTTGATGTACAGACTATGGTACGGTATCCCAGTGAGGCAAATGGTAATTTCTCGTGCCATTGCTTGTGATTCTCTACCATTTTCCTTAGTATATTTTTGATGTTTTTGTTGGCGGCTTCCACGACTCCATTAATTTGAGGCATGTATGTTGTGGAATTCTTGTGCTTGATTTTGAAAGTTTCACACATGGATTTCATCAGATCACTGTTGAGATTGGCGGTATTGTTAGTGATGATGGAATCTGGAACTCCAAATCGACAAACAATTCGGTCACGAACAAAATCTGCAACGACCTTCTTGGTCACAACTTTGTAAGATGCAGCTTCAACCCATTTACTGAAGTAGTCGATGGCAACTAAGATGAATCAGTGCCCGTTTGAAGCGGTGGGCTCGATTGGACTAATGACATCCATTCCCCAGGAAGCAAAGGGCCAAGGTGATCTTGTTGCATTAAGCTCGTTTGGCGGCACTCGTATCATGTCTGCATGTATCTGACATTGGTAGCATTTCTCAACATATTGGATGCTGTCTGTTTCCATGGTCATCCAAAAGTGTCCGGCTCTGAGTATCTTCTTGGCCAAGACAAAGTTGTTCATATGTGGGACGCAGGTTCTAACATGTATCTCCTCGAGCAATTTGGAAGCCTATTTTGCGTCAACACACCTTAACAGCCCCAGATCAGAAGTTGTTCTATATAGGGTCCCTCCCTTTGGAAGAAGTGATTGGACAATCTCCGAAGTGTGCGTTTCTGAGTATGGTTTGCATGCTCCGGGTAATCTCCTTTTGCCAAGTACTCTTTGATGTCGTGGAACCAGAGTTTTCCATCTGTTTCTTCTTCAACATGAGAATAATATGCCGGCTGATTATGGATCCATACTGGAATGGGATCGATGAAATTCTTGTCTGGATGTTGTATCATTGATGACAAGGTGGCCAATGCGTCTGCAAATTCATTCTGAATTTTGGGTACATGCCGAAATTCTATATTTGTGAACCTCTTCTTTGTTTCTTGTACATGATGCAGATACGGTAGTATCTAGGAATTCTTGGTAGCCCACTCTCTTTGTACTTGGTGCACAAGAAGATCTGAATCGCTGATCACCAGAAGTTCCTGAATGTTCATATTAACAGCCAGGTTGAGCCCTAATATGCAAGCTTCATATTCCTCCATGTTGTTAGTTCATGGGAATCTGAGTTTTGCGGACATCGGATAATGCTGAATGATTTTCGATACCAAGACGGCTCCGATGCCGACCCATTTGAAGTTTGCTTCCCCGTCAAAAAATATTCACCAACCGTCGTAGGCTTCCGCGATGTCTTCTCCTATGAAGGATACCTCTTCATCAGGAAAATATGTTTTCATGGGTTCGTATTCTCCTCCTACAGAATTTTAAGCGCGATGGTCTACCAATGCTTGTCCTTTGACTGCTTTCTGAGTTACATAGATGATGTCGAACTCACTCAGCAAGATTTGCCACTTGGCCAGCTTCCCAGTAGGCATGGGCTTCTGAAAGATGTACTTCAGGGGATCCATCCTTGATGTGAGATATGTAGTATATGCACGTAAGTAGTGTCTTAGTTTCTGAGCTATCCAGGTTAGAGCGCAGCAAGTGCGTTCTAGCAGAGAGTATCGTGCCTCATAAGGAGTGAACTTCTTAATCAAGTAATATATGGCTTGTTCCTTTCTCCCCGTCTCGTCATTCTATCCTAGAACACAACCGAAAGATCCATCTAACACTGCAAGGTAGAGTAGTAGCGGTCTACCAGGATCTGGCGGAACTAAGATTGGTGGTGTGGACAAGTATTCCTTGATTTTGTCAAAATCCTTTTAACAATCCTCGGTCCAACTGGTTGCGACATCTTTCTTTAGCATCTTGAAGATCGGCTCACAAATTACTGTAGACTATGCTATGAAGCAGTTGATGTAGTTGAGGTGTCCCAAGAAACTCATCACGTCCTTCTTGCTCTTTGGTGGTGGTAATTCTTGGATGGCTTTGACCTTTGACAGGTCCAACTCTATTCCTCGGCGACTAACGATGAATCCTAACAACTTTCCGGCAGGAACCCCGAATGCACACTTTGCGGGGTTTAGCTTTAGGTTGTACTTCCGTAGACGATCAAAGAATTTCCTCAAGTCTGTTATGTGATCTGCGGCCTTCTTAGATTTCATGATTACATCATCCACATATACCTCTATCTCTTTATGTATCATATCATGAAAAATGGTTGTTATAGTCCTCATGTAGGTGGCCTCAACATTCTTTAGACCAAATGGAATCATTTTGTAGAAGTACACTCACCACGGTGTAATGAAGGCTATTTTCTCGGCGTCTTCTTCGTCCATCCAGATCTGATGGTAACCTGCGAAGCAATCTACAAAGGACTGGAGTTCATGCTTGGCACAATTATCGATCAAAATGTGTATATTTGGTAGCGGGAAATCATCCTTTGGGCTTGCTCTGTTATGATCCCGATAATCAACACAGACTCTAACTTTCCCATCCTTCTTTGGAACCGGCACGATGTTGGCTAACCAGGTTAGGCATTCCACTACCCTGAGGACCTTGGACTTGATCTGCGTAGTAACTTCCTCCTTGATTTTCAGGCTTATGTCTGGTTTGAATTTCATAAGTTTCTGTTTTACTAGCGGACACATTGGATTTGTAGGTAACTTGTGAGCTACTATGGATGTGCTCAACCCCGTCATATCGTCATATGACCATGCAAAGATATCCTCGTATTCTTTCAGGAACCGAGTGTGTTCTTCTTTCTTTGACGGTGAAAAATGGATGTTTATGCGGGTTTCCTTGATGGTTTCGGAATCCCCCAAGTTGACTATCTCGGTCTTGTCCAGGTTGGACTTGGTCTTGTTCTCAAAGTTCTCTACTTCTCTGACAATCTCCTCAGGTACTACATCCTCCTCCTCTATTTCTTCCGAATTAATGTCCCTTTGTTGTGTTGTCT
The DNA here is from genome assembly GCA_005239495.1 of Nicotiana undulata. Lineage (NCBI taxonomy): Eukaryota > Viridiplantae > Streptophyta > Magnoliopsida > Solanales > Solanaceae > Nicotiana > Nicotiana undulata. Next base: position 20,408 of record ML243435.1, read on the forward strand.
CATTACATGTCACAGTCGTTGGTTCATCAAGGTTAAAAATAGTAATGTTGTAGGGATAAAGATATGAAAGGAAAATAGTAATAATAAAACATCAAACCATTTAAAACCTCAAACAAAATTATTTCAACAACTCAAATAATGTTTTTTTCTCCGAAACGGAACACTGAAAATATTATTTAAAAAAATGCAAAAGAGGAAATTATTTTAAAAAATAAATGATGTTATCAGCCTTGCTACCCCGGGAATCGTTGGTCCCTTGATGGTTTGACAATCTAGTTTTTGAGGAATGTTCCCCTCTCCACTGTTTGGATAGTAGGGCGTTCCCCCTCCTCCTCCTTGACTATTACACAGCAGTCCATATCATCGTCTTCCAAGAAAAAATTCCTCAATGATGCCAAGGCTTCTTCTTCCTTTGATCCCCATATGATATGGGCCTGATGGAAGGTCTGATTCAGGTGCGGTATAGGTTTCTCAAGAGGGTAGTATGGACCACGCCATGGTGGCGACCAATTCCGATATTCCTGCCAGGTGTATTGATATCCCAGCCCGAAGGTTGTACCATGGCGCTTCAGTTGTACCGGTTTGGATATACCTTGAAGATGTTTGCCAAGCTCCTTACCAGGTTCATACCCTCTCCACGCCAATATGCTTTCTATCTTGTTGTTCCACCATTTGTCTTTCTCGATTGAATTAACACGCTCGATGCGGTGGTAGGTTTCTCCACCTATCTTCTGTCTGTTTTCTACCACCGGAACAATCTGACTGGTGTAAATGGGGTTGCTCCCATCTCCATGTATGATAACTTCTTGATGGTTCCATTCAAACTTTACAGTCTGGTGCAAAGTAGACGCGACAGCCCCAACGGCATGTATCCAAGGCCGTCCGAGCAGCAGATTGTAGGAGGCAGATATGTTTAGCACATGAAATTCAACATCAAACCAAGTGGGACCCATCTACAAACATAGATTAGTTTCTCCAATGGTAGCCCTTTGAGACCCATCGAATGCTTTCACATTCATAGTCGCTGCTCATATCTCATGTAGGCCCTTGCCCAACCTCTTCAGAGTTGTCAACGAGCAAATGTTGATGATGGATCCTCCATCTATCAAACCTCTGGCGATGAATTTATCTTCACATTGCACTGTGATGTGCAGTGCCCTGTTGTGACTTAACCCTTCAGGTGGAAGCTCGTCCTCATGGAAAGTGATCTTGTGTCTTTCCAACACTTGTCCTACCATGTTGGCCATTCCTCCGCTAGTGATGTTGTTGGGCACATATGCTTCATTCACTACCTTCATTAGAGCATTCATATGTGCCTCGAAATTTTGCAGCAATGACAGGATGGATATTTGGGCGGGAGTCTTGTTCAGATGATCAACGATAGAGTACTCACTTGCTTGCACTTTCCTCCAGAGGTCGTCTGGACCAGTCTCGATGACGGGCGGTTTGTTGGAAGCTTGCTTATTGGTTTCTCCCAAATGTTCAAGTGTGTAAATCCTTCCCGTTCTGGACATTCCTTATGCAGCGCCGGACTCTTCCATCTTTGCCTTTCCCTTTCTTCTAGCCTCGACAACATAATCCCAAGGTACATCATTGGAACTGAAGGGTGGTGTGGGTGCCACAGTTATAGTGAAAGGTGTGGCCACTTCTACCTCAAATGGAATGGGTGTAGTAGCTGGTGGTGTTACTTCTACTTCAAAACAAACTGATGCAGTTACTTCGACTTCAATCGGCGGATGTACCTGCACCACAATAGGATTAAATGTGACTGCAGGCTTCTTAAGATCATCGCCTTTTCGAATAAGCCCGATTGATCCCTCGGGATACCACTCTTCATCATTTTATATCACATTGACCCCTTCACCTCTATGATCTGGGAGGGGATAGTTGAAGACATTGGGTGCAGTTTTCTTTGCCTGTATGACCTTGGTGTCAATCAGTGGTTGGATCTTGTCTTTCAAGGTGCGGCACTCATCGATAGTGTGTCCCTTCATACCGGAATGGTACGCACAAGTCTTGTTTGGATTGACCCATTGAGACGAATTTTCCATTTCCACAGCGGGAATAGAGGTGACATATCTAGCAGCTTTCAATCTTTCATACAACTGGTCGATGGGTTCAGCAATAGCGGTGTATTGTCTGGGTCGTTTGCGGTCAAAATTAGGCCTAGGTTTTTGATAGTTTGGACGGGCTGGAGGTGAATTATAATAGGATGGTTGGGTATTGTAGGTGTGGTAGGCTGTAGCTGGTTGAGGATATCTAGGAGGTGAAGGTTGGTATGTGAGTGGAGGTGTTTGGTATACAAATGGGGATTTCGGACCTTGGGCAACCATTACTGTCCCCACTTCTTTCTTCTTCGATATGCTACCCAATTGTAGTGCTTTGTTCGGGGCTTGTAGTGCCTCGAAATTTGTGACCATTCCACTTTTGATACCTTCCTCAATCCTTTCTCCGAGCTTGATGATATCGGAGAACTTGTGATTCTCAATGACCATTAGCCTTTCATAATATTGTGGATCTTGTGCCCTGACAAAGAACTTGTTCATATTCTCCTCATCTAGTGTTGATCTGACCTTAGCTGCTTCTGACCTCCAGCGAGTAGCATACTCGCGGAAAGTCTCAGTTGGCTTCTTCTTGAGATTCAGGATATAGAAAACATCTGGTGCATTCTCTGTATTGAATCTGAACCTATCCATGAAGTCAGACGCCATGCTCACCCAGTTAGCCCATTTCTTGGGATTCTGGCTTATGTACCAAGATAGAGCATCTCCAGTAAGGCTTCTCATGAACAGCTTCATGTGAATCCTTTCATCTTTTCCAACCCCCACGATCTTGTCACGGTAGGTTCTCAAATGAACCTTGGGATCACCCGTTCCATCAAACATTTCGAACTTGGGAGGTTTGTAACCCTCTGACAGTTTCACATTTGGCTGTATGCATAAATCTTTATAATTCAGACCTCGATGCCTTTACCTCCTTCAACGCCCTGAACTCGGCTTGTTAGTTTCTTGAAATCCTCTTCCATGTTCTTAATAAGCAGGTCCTTCTCGGCGGATTCTGGTGTATATGAGATTAGTTGAGTGGAGTGGGGAAATGTCTCTACATATATGGGGTTGTTTTGGTGAATGCCAAGAGTAGGTAGTGGTGAGCATTGGTTGAATTTTGGGGATCAGGGATAGGTTGTGGGGTATTATGAGGAGTGTGATAAGTGGTTTGCAGATACTAAGTAGGAAGATGCTGATGTTGCGGAGGTGTAGGTACGGGTAAAGGATTTTGAGGAGGGGTTGTATATTTGTGAGGTGCGGGAGGATTCTGCAAGCATTGGTTAGGTGTGTTTTGAGGAGGTACCGGGTTTTGGGTATTTGGATGGTTGACATCTGGGACATTTAGTGTGAGGGATAGGTTTTCCAAGTTACAAACCTGCTCAAGCTCACCCTGTAGTTCAAGTATCGTTTGTTCAAGCCGTAAAACCAAGTCATTTTGGGGCCGGAGAACTCCGACCATCGGAAGTTTCCACGTTCTCAGCATGTGTGGTGTTGTCCTTTCTGACGCCGCTCATATCATCCATTTTATCTTTCCCTTTGCCTTTCAGTATGCTTGGAGGAGGAGGAGGTGGAGGGCCTCTGGATCTAGTATGGTAAGCTGATGATGCCAGTATGCGTGAACCAACCTTGGGGAATGGGAATAATCAAAAGAAAAACAAAAGGTAACCAATTCAGTAAGAATTCTGAAAAATGTTTGCAGTATTTAAGCACATATTGTGGGAGTGTAAATTCGCGTCCTAATTTGAGAGCCTCGTTGTGCCCGAAGTAGCCCTAGCGACAAGTAGATTCGTAGAATTTCAATGCCAATAGTTGCCTCATTTCATTAATGTAAATATAGATGAATCTAAAACGACACTAAATAAGATAAGTCACTAAGGGCACTTGGCCTTATTACATTCGAAAAGCAAAACAAATAAGCCTAATCTACTTGGTCACGGAAGGACCTTCCCCAGGCTTGACTCTCTTGGCTCCATCGATCAAGTTTCCCAAGTCGCGCATGCCCAGCAGCAGGTATACTCTGGCTAGATGTCTTCGTTACCCTCAGCATTCTAGTAGTCTACGACTCTTTTCCTTATTTTCTCTTCCAGCTCCATCAGACCCTGCTCCAGATATTCCAGCCTTTAATTCGACTTAATAGCCATTTCCCTCCATTCATTGATCAGTTCCATATCAGTCTAGTGTTGTTCCAGATGCTCGGCCTCGGACTCGTGAACTCTTTTGCGCAGTTTGTTGTATTTCACTTGGGCTTCAGCAACTTCTTCTATGACTCTATTTCCTCGACCGATCCCCGGCTCAACTATACCTGCTATGCTATATTCCAACCATGATGGGTAAAAGCGCACATGACCTGCGTGATATCGGTCTGGTTCGGTGGTGTCCGTTTCTACAATAATTTTCATGTGCCACATATGTTGAGCTTCACATTTATATGGGATGTCATCGTCTTGGAAATATGCCCTATAGTGGCTCATTTTGGAGACTCGCGGTATGACTTGCTTTCTACCTGCTTGTCTCATAACCTTGATGGGAACATAAGGGTGTATGCCCCTTAATCCGATCAACACCAAGTGCGGAACGTCCCTAGATCTAATGATGAACTCACTAGTAGGGAACCATTCGAACATCCATTGAACCTGGTCCTCAGTCAGATTGTCGAAAAACTGCACCCATTCTATAGTGTTCTCTGGTTGAGCAAACATGTCTGGGATGAAGGTCATTCTCTTGGGGTGATGAAAAGCTATATGATCATTCCACGGTATTCGTGGAAACTCTTGGTGGTGGTCACCTCTCTGGAGTTGTTCTAGTAACCAAACATGTAGCAGCAGATTACAACATTCGAAGTGTTTGAACCCCTTCTAGAAGCGATCCAAGGCCCGATATATGTCTACTATAATCATAGGGACAATAATATATGTTTGCCCCTCGATTCCCTCCATTAAGGCTTTAGTTACTATGTCCAGTCTGGTGTGAATTCTATCCATTTTGCTAAGGAACACTATCATACCCAAGAAGCAGACGATGAACACGAAAACCCTGCGGTGAATCCAACCCAATGAAGTGATAGAGAATTCGTCATGAAAGATACGATAGGATTTGCAATGACCGTATAGTTCATAAAGAAAGTCGAATGGTATGTAAGACTTCTTCAGACACACCAAGTCGTCATTTTTCCTTAAGCCCATCATCTTTAGAAACCCTTTGGGAGTGCGATTTTCCGGCACCAATAAACCGGGACTGTCCTAAGGTAGTCCAACGAATCCCTCTATTTCCTCCAAGAGAGGGGTCATTTCTATGTTGCCAAAACGGAACACAGACCTTTCTCCATCCCAGAATATTATGGAAGCTTCGATCAATATATTTTTCGGTTGGATGTCCAATAAAGAGGGTAAATTTCCCAAAACCATTTTCATGTGCTTTTTGTCTCTTGACAGAAGATCTTCCCACCAGTCTGGCAACAATGGTGGTATGTTACGGACCATGTCGAAACTGGGGACTTCATGCCTCATTTTCTGCAAAACAAATTAGGTTAGGCCTTTTTCCCCTTCAGATTCGATTATTTATACATCAATGATTAGCATATTGGCACTTATTTCTCCAAATTAAGGCACAGATCGTGGTTGCGTCCGCGGGGATTATGAAAACCCCGGTGGACTTCGGACAAGGCTTTTCTAAAAGGGTCATTATATGGACAACATATTAACCCTGGCTAGGTTTGACCAAGATGCATGTACAATTAATCAGAGTAAGGTTTCAACAGAGGTCGAGACTGGTACCCTCAAGCGGACAACTTGAGGGGGGAAGGAACGGAACCGTTGACTGCACCGCTGATCGACTAATTTTACCGCAAATAAGCCTTCCAAATTCAAAGGGGTGATATATAGGAAGAGCGCAAACCTCATCAAGCGTTGCTATGGTATTAATTACGCACAAGTGGAATATGATGGTGAGCATCATTTATGCAACAGGAAATAACACGTAGTTATATATTTGCACGATGATAAATGCGGTATTCAATAATTGAAAAGGCGTTTAAGAAAGAAAACAAGGAGACGAGTCAGTTTCCATAGTAAAGAGTAATAAAACAAGAAAGGGAAATCGTAAATGCTTGAAGGTAGGCAAATAAACTCACATAAAGTGGGAAAAGGGTATGCAAGTATTAACAGAATAATAAGGCATGCTTAAAGACTAATTCACAAAAATCAGGTTCGTTATGGTAAGAGCCTATAAATATCCCCAGCAGAGTCGCCATGCTGTCGCGCCCCCTTTTCCTCGCGAAATCGGGTTTCGACATTTCTGGGATAACTCCTTCTATTTGGGATTGGGTAAGGAATTGGAAGAGTCGCCACCTAACAGATTAAGGTGCGTTAGGGCACCTAGAGAAATTAACTCATGATACTAGTTTACATCACCATCGATCGGGTAAGGGCTCAAATTACCTTGAGCGGAAGGTGTTAGGCACCCCTCCAGGTCCATAACGGTGGGTCACGGCCGAACTTAAATTGAGCAATTTAGTCTAAAAAGGGAAGAAAACAATTTGTACAACACAACTTACTTTAAACAGGATTATAAGGGGGGTTCCTAAGTTTTTTAGCCTATAGGATCATTCCATTCAATACTTTGTAACTTCCCCAAGTTGGGGTGTTACTTATAGTATTAGCGCACGGGCTATCATCTCCTTACTACCTAATTACTATCTTTAAGTTGTTACCTAAGCGTTCTAGTAGTTTCTAGTTTGTTCCATATGCGTGCACTACCCGTCCCTTACCTATGGCCCCGGAGGTGTTAGGACCTCTATTTAGGATGGTTCTAGACTGACCTAAGCTACTTAAAAATGAGAAATCTAAGCGACAAACAAAAGGAAAATAGGACTTTTAAATAAAGAAATAAATAAGGGCTCACATTGACCTCCACAAGTAGACAACCAAAGCACGCAATTGAATCAGCAAACTTTGTTAATTTTAAAACCCTATAGGCAGGATATCTATATGAGCAGAAACAGAATATAAAGGCAGTTTGGTTAAGCGAGTATTAAAACCTATTCTATTTGCCTACTAATTTTATTCGCATAAATATGGGCATTCCAAGCAGGTAATATGTCACAATTCTAAGCCCATAATCATTAGTAAGTCCTACAGATTGCCTAAGTGATGGCCAGAATCGATTGAATTCAGAATTGGTTAACGGAATCCTATAGGCATAATTTCTACGAGTTCATTAGTTACAGACCTATAAACATGGTTTCTAAGCATGTTATTGATTTTGACTTATGAGGACAAATTGTTATTCTTTTTAAATTCTATAGGCATGCTTTCTAAGTACTGAATTGATTTAAACCCCTAAAGGCATGATTTCTAAGTGTTTAGTTAATTTATACCCTTATAGTTATGATTTCTAGGCTTTTAAATCCTATAGGCAGCACTTCTAGGTTGAAACTGATTTTATTTCCTATAGACATGATATCTATTAATTGTATGTGGGCAGAAATTAAGTAGATTGCCAGGAAAGATTATTATTTCAAACAAGCAGGATCTTATAGACATGGTCACTAATGCACATTGAGTTGAAAATATGTGTAGATCCTATGAACATGATTTCTAATGCAGAATTAACGGAAAAGCCTATAAGCATGATCTCTAGTACGCAAATGTAAAATACAAAATCAAAACAATCAGAAAAAACCCTATAGGAAGTATCTCTAAACAAGTGTAGCACTGTCACGACCCAAATTCCCAACCTTAGGGATCGTGATAGCGCCTAACATCACACTTTCTAGACAAGCCAATGCTAGAACTTAATAACCATTTTCTTTTGAATATTTACTTAAACACAATAAGACAATTTAAATAAACTAAATCTAATAATTTCCAAAGAATAACTTCATGAATAGTAATAATAATCAATAAATAAGCCGAACCACGAACCAAATATATAACTATAAAACACCCCAGGATCTGCTGTCACAATTCACGAACCACTAAGAATACTAAAAAAATGGGCTGAAAGAATTATTTATCTGTTTTGAATGATGTAAAACAGTGTCTATAAAATAAAGAGAAGACTCCAGGAATCTGCGGACGCCAGCAGATCTACCTCGTGTCTCCGAATGATGATTTCAGCTACTAAAATCTCCTAATTCTGACTGGTACCTGGATCTGCACAAAAAGTGCAGAGTGTAGTATCAGTAAAACCGACCCCATGTACTGAGTAAGTACCGAGCTTAACCTCGACGAAGTAGTGACGAGGCGACAGCGGGACATTAACAATGTAACCTATGAATAATATATAATAAAGCAAGAAGAAAATTCTAAAATAAACAGAACAATAATTGTAGCAACAATTAAAATAACTCAGCCACCTTTTTCAGGTCTCAGCTATAACCAATTCTCACATAAGTTTCCAAATTACCAAACTTTTGACTTTAAAATAAAAATAAGTGCAAAGTATGAAAAGTAGTAAAGTAAAACAGTAAGTTTTTAAATCTTTGTTCTTTTGAAAATCAGTAAAACAAAAATGTCCTCCCTTATTTCTCCTTGTTGCGGCGTGCAAACCGCACCCACTTGTCCACCCTTATTGCTCCTCCCTATATATATCACATTTATTGCTCATGTTGCAGCGTGCAACCTGTTCCCACCTGTCCACCTTTATCAGTCCTTGTTGCGGCGTGCAACCCGCTCCCACCAGACATATCATATCATTTTAATTATGAACATTTTCACAATTCAGGTCAAAGCCTTTCACAATATTTTTGTCTCAACAATTGTGAGCACAAAACGGTACAACTCATAAACTTCATCAATTATCCTGTCACAATGAAACCAACCGGAATATATATAATAAAATACTGTCAACCAACTCATCCTCTTTATGTATCACAATGAAACCAAGGGAACAACAAACACTTCCAAAAATACTTGAACAATATTTAATAAAAAGTTAACTAAACCAAGTAGTCATGGAGACATCAATGAGCATAAAATAATTCAGCCATGAATCAAATAAATTGGAAACGGGAAAGGGATCATGTCCAACAATTAAATTGGTGGTGCATAGATATTCGTCACCTCACTATACACCACACACATGCAAATTCACATAGCAATTAAGTTGGGATTCCTATTTCCTCAAGTCAAGGTTAAACCAAAACACTTACCTCGAATTCACAGGAAATTCACTACTCTAGCACATATTTTCCTTTAGAATTTCCCTCTAACCCGCTCGAAACTAATCACAATTGGTTCAATACAATCAATTATTGCCTAAAGGAATCAACTTTAATGAAAAATTATGGTTTTCCTACGTTTTCTTATCAAAATACAAAAATTGACCCCGGGCCCGCTTGGTCTAAACTCGAGGTTCGGACCAAAACTCGTTTACCCAATCTCCCCCGAGCCCGGATATGCAATGGGTTTCGGAATTCGACCTCAATTCAAGGTCTATATCCCCAAATTTTGAAATTCCTAACTTCTACCCAAAACCCCCAATTTTTACCATGAAAATTCTAGATTCTAGGTTGAAATCTTGTTAAAAGTTGTTAAGGATTGAAAAGAATTAGTTGGAGATTACTTATCAATGATTTGGAGAAGTTTGGGTCTTTGGAAAATTGCCTATGGAAGTTTAGGGTTTGAGAGAATTGAAATAGAAGTGAAAAACCCCGTCTAAAAGATGATTTAACTGGGTCCGGATCTCACATTTGGGAACTGGGGTTCGCATTTGCGAACCCTTCAATTTTTGGCATTTATCGCAAATGCGATAAAAATGTCGCATTTGCGACATTCGGGCAGCTCGCGATTGCAACCAGAAATCTCGCATTTGCGAGATCTAGGGCTGGCCCAGGACTTCGCAAATGCGAAGCCTGATCTCGCAAATGCGAGATTAGAGGCCTACAACACCAGATTTTCAGCTGTGATGAAATTTTCTAATCTGTAGCCTACCCAAAACTCACCCGAGCCCTCGGGGCTCCAAACCAAACATGCTCGCAAGTCTAAAAATATCATACAGACTTTCTCGTGCGATCAAATCATCAAAATAACATCAAAAACTACAAATTTAACCTCAAAACTCAAGATTTCCTCAAGAACAGTCAATTTTCTAACTTTTCAACCGGACGTCCAAATCACGTCAAATCAACTCCGATTCTCATCAAATTTCACAGATAGGACTTAACTATCATAACAAACCTGTTCCGGGCTCCGAAATCAAAAATACGGGCCCGATACTAATAATTTCACATATTATTTCATTTCTTTATTTCTTGTAATTACCAGCAAAACAATTTTCTTCAAAAATTGTTTTCTAAGACTAGGGACCTCGGAATTCAATTCCGGGCATACGCCCAAGTCCCATATTTTACTGCGGACCTCTCCGGATTGTCGGAACATAGATCCGGTCCGTTTACTTAAAATGTTGACCAAAGTTAACTAAAACCAAATTTTAACTCTAGAAACTACTATGTCTCATATTTTTACATAAAAGCTTTCCAATTTCACGCCCGGACTGCGCACGCAAATTGAGGTGATTAAAATTAGTCTTTCTATGGATAATAAGTCTAGAATTGGGTCTAAATTCTTAAAATGGCCCTTTGGATCATCACAATCTCCACCTCTAAAACAAACGTTCGTCCTCGAACGGACATAGAAAAATACCTGAATTGGCAAACAAGTGTGGATATCTACTCTGCATGTCCGACTCGGACTCCCAAGTAGCTGCCTCAACGGGCTGACCCTTCCACTAAACTCGAACTGAAGGATAACTCTTTGATCTCAATTGACGAACTTGTCGGTCTAAAATGGCCACCGACTCCTCCTCATAAGTTAAATCCTTGTCCAATTGGACAGAGCTGAAATATAACACGTGAGACAGGTCACCATGATATTTACGGAGCATAGATACATGAAATATCAAATAAACTAAGGATAACCATGGAGGAAACACAAGTCTATAAGCTACCTCCCCCACTCTATCAAGAATCTCAAAGGGCCCAATGTACCTAGGACTCATCTTACCCTTCTTCCCAAATCTCATAACACCCTTCATGGGTGATACCTGAAGTAATAATCTTTCTCCAACCATGAATGCCAAATCTCGAACCTTACGATCGGCATAACTCTTTTGCCTAGACTGAGATACACGAAGTCGATCTTGAATGATCTTGACATTATCTAAGGCCTCTTGAACTAAGTCTGTACCCAATAACTGAGTTTCTCCAGGCTCAAACCATCCAACTGGGGATCTACACCATCTACCATATAATGCCTCATAGGGAGCCATCTGAATGCTCGACTGGCAGCTATTATTATAGGCAAACTCCGCTAACGGCAAGAATTGATCCCAAGAACCTCCAAAGTCAATAACACAAGCGCGGAGCATATCCTCTAAAATCTGAATAGTACGCTCGGACTGCACGTTCGTCTGAGGATGGAATATTGTGCTCAACTCAACTCGCGTACCCAACTCACACTGAAATGCCCTCCAAAAGTGTGAGGTAAATTGCATACCCTGATCAGAAATGATAGACACGGGCACACCATGAAGGCGAAAAATCTCTCGAATATATATCTCTTCCAGCCGCTCCGAAGTATAAGTACTTGACACTGGAATGAAATGTGCTGATTTAGTCAACCTATCCACAATCACCTAAATCGCGTCGAATTTCCTCTGAGTCCGTGTGAGTCCAACAACGAAGTCCATAGTGATACGCTCCCACTTACACTTAGGAATCTTTATCTGCTGAAGTAACCCACCGGGTCTTTGATTCTTATACTTTACCTATTTAAAATTCAAGCAACGAGCCACAAAAGCAACAATGTCCTTTTTTATCCTTCTCCACCAATAATGTTGCCTCAAGTCCTAGTACATTTTGACTGCACCCGGTTGAATAGAATACTTAGAGTTGTGAGACTCCTCAAGGATAAACTCACGAAGGCCATCAACATTAGGTACACATATACAACCCTGCATCCTCAAAAACCGTCATCTCCAACTGTAACCTTATTGGCACCACCATGCCGAACTGTGTCCCTAACGACCATCAAATGCGGGTCATCATCCTGCCGATCCTTTATACACTCAAATAAAGAAGATCGAGCGACTGTACAAGCTAGAACACTGCTGGGTGAAATATCCAACCTCGTGAACTGCTTAGCCAAAGTCTGAATGTTTGAAGCCAACAGTCTCTCACCGACTGGAATAAATGCAAGACTGCCCATACTCACCGACTTCCAACTCAATGCATCGGCCACCATATTGGCCTTCCCTGGATGATATAGTATAGTGAAATCATAATCCTTCAATAATTCTAACCATCTCCTATGTCTCAAATTAAGATCCTTTTGCTTGAACAAGTATTGGAGACTGTGATGGTATGTGAAAACCTCACACTGCACACCATAAAGATAGTGCCTCCAAAACTTAAGTGCATGAACAATGGCTGACAATTCTAAGTCATGAACAAGATAATTCTTCTCATAGACTTTCAACTGTCGAGATGCATATGCAATAACCCTGCCATCCTACATCAATACTACTCCAAGTCCAACTCGGGAAGCATCACAATAAACTGTGAAGGAACCTGAACCTGATGGTAACACAAACAATGGTGCTGAAGTCAAGGATGTCTTGAGCTTCCGAAAGCTCGCCTTGCACTCATCTGACCATTTAAATGGGGCACCTTTCTGGGTCAATTTAGTCATTGGGGCTTCTATAGATGAGAACCCCTCCACAAAACGATGGGTAGTAACCTGCCAAACCCAAGAAGCTCCTGGTTTTCGTGGTTGTAGTGGGTCTAGGCCAGTTCTTGACTGCCTCTATCTTCTTAGGATCTACCTAAATACCCTCGGCTGATACAATATGACCCAAGAAGGCTACCGAATCCAACCAGAACTCACATTTTGAAAACTTTGCATACAACTGATTATCCCTCAAAGTCTGGAGCGCTATACGAAGATGTTGTTCATGCTCCTCTTGGCTGCGGGAGTAAATCAGAATATCATCAATGAACACAATTACAAAAGAATCCAAATGAGGCTTGAAAACCCGATTCATCAAGTCCATAAAGGTTGTTGGAGCATTAGTCAACCCAAAGGACATCACCTGAAATTCATAGTGCCCACACCTCGTCCGAAAGGCTGTCTTAGGAATATCGGACGCTCTAATCTTCAACTGATGGTAACCAGATCTCAGATCAATTTTCAAAAACACACAGGCACCCTGAAGCTGATCAAATAAACCATCAATTCTCAGCAGTGGATATTTATTCTTGATAATGACTTTATTCAACTACCGGTAGTCCATACACATCCTCATCGATCAATCTTTTTTCTTCACAAATAAAACCGGTGCAGCCCAAGGTGAGACACTGGGTCTAATAAAACCCTTATCAAGAAAGTCTTGCAACTACTCTTTCAATTCTGGTGGGGCCATCCGATATGGAGGAATGGAAATGGGCTGAGTGCCCAGAGCCACATCAATACAAAAATCAATATCCTTTTCGGGTGGCATCCCGGCAGGTCTGCAAGAAACACCTCGGGAAACTCGCGAACAATAGGCACTGAATCTATGGAAGAAACTTTAGCCTCAGAATCACGAATATGAGCTAAATAAGATAAACACCCCTTTTCAACCATGCGACGAGCCTTGGCATAAGAAATCACTTTGCTGGGAGAATAATCATGAGTCCCTTTTCATTCTAATCGAGGCAACCCTGGCAAGGCTAAGGTAACTGTCTTGGCGTGACAATCCAGAATGGCGTAATAAGGTGACAACCAATCTATGCCCAATATAACATCAAAATCGACCATGTCAGGAAGCAAAAGGTCTACACTTGTTTCAAGACCCTCAATGACTACTACGCATAAACAATACACACGATCTACCACAATAGCATCCCCCAACGGCGTAGACACATAAATAGGAACACTCAAGGAATTACGGGGCACAACCAAATACGAGGCAAAATATGACGACACATAAGAATAAGTAGACCCCGGATCAAACAAAACTGAGTCATTTCTATCACAAACTGAAATGATACCTATAATAACAACATCGGAGGACTCTGCCTCAAGTCTAGATGGAATGCATATAATCGGGGCTGGACTCCACCACCCTGAACTATGTCTCAGGGAGGACCTCGGATATGAGGACCTCCACCTCTAGCGGGTTGGCCCCTCCACCTCTAACAATCTGGCCCCTACCTCTCGCTAATTGACCCCTACCCCTGGCTGGTTGGGCAGGTGGTGCTGGAGATGGTGCCAAAACTATAGCACGAGAACCTTGATACTGAAGCTGATTACCTGAATACTTCGGACAAGCCCTCCGAATATGCCCATATTCACCACACTCAAAGCATCCGTCCTGATATGAAGACTGACCCTGACGAACCGGCTGACCTCGATAATAACTCTGCAGAGAAGGTGCTCTAATAGGAGCTGAAGGAGCACTGTAGACTAGCTGAGAAAAAGGAGGTGTATAAGAACCACGACCACCTAAAGTACCATGTGAATCCTAAAGTGCTTAATGGAAAGTCCTGGAAGATTGGCCTCTGCTAAATGAACCCCCACCTCCAAATGAGGCGCCACTGAATCCACCAGAATGGCGAGGTCTTTTGTATGACCCCTGGCCTCTCATCCCAAGAACCGTCTCAACCCTCCTAGCCACATTAGCTGCATCCTGAAAAGATATCTCATTCCATGTCTCCTTGGAAACTTAATCTCAATCTGGGGATCCGCAGTTGGGGCTGCTGTCTGAGCAATGGGTTGGGTCATTCCCCTGCCTCGGCCTCTGGCATGGCCTTGGCCCCTAGTAGGAGTTGTTGTTGCTGCTGGAAGACCGTATTGTTGGTCAGCGGAAAAGGAAGCATGTTTTCTCGCCATCTACGAGAGAATAGAAGAGTCCAATCAGTATTTGAGATAACAAGGATCGCACGATAGAATATAAATAAAAATGGAGTTTTGTTCCTAACTTGATAGCCTCTGAGAGATAAGTACAGACGTCTCCGTACCGATCTCGTAGACTCTATTAAGCTTGTTCGTGAATTGTGATACCTAAGCAACCTAGAGCTCTGATACCAACTTGTCATGACCCAAATTCCCAACCTTAGGGATCTTGATGGCGCCTAACACCACACTTGCTAGGCAAGCCAATGTTAGAACTTAATTAACAAATTTCTTTTGAATTTTTACTTAAACACAATAAGACAATTTAAATAAACTAAATCTAATAATTTCCAACGAATAACTTCATGAATAGTAATAATAATCAATAATAAGCTGAACCACGAACTAAATATATAACTATAAAACTACCCAAGGTCTGGTGTCACAATTCACGAACCACTAAGAATACTACAAGTAATGGGCCGAAAGAATTATGTATCTCTTTTGAATGATGTAAAACAGTGTCTATAAAATAAAGAGAAGACTTTAGGAATCTATGGACGCTAGCAGATCTACCTCGTGTCTCCGAATGATGATGTCAGCTACTAAAATCTCCTAATTCTGACCAGTACCTAGATCTTCACAAAAAGTGCAAAGTGTAGTATCAGTACAACCGACCCCATGTACTGAGTAAGTGCCGAGCCTAACCTCAACGAAGTAGTGACGAGGCTATGGCGGGGTATTAACAATATAACCTGTGAACAATATATAATAAAGCAAGAAGGAAATTCTAAAATAAACAGAACAATAATTGTAGCAACAATTAAATAACACAGCCACTTTTTCCAGGTTTCAGCTATAACCAATTCTCACATAAGTTTCCAAATTTCAAAACTTTTGACTTTAAAATAAAAATAAGTGCAAAGTATGAAAAGTAGTAAAGTAAAACAGTAAGTTTTCAAATCTTTGTTCTTTTAAAAACCAGTAAAACATAAGTGTCCTCCCTTATTTCTCCTTGTTGCGGCATGCAACTCGCTCCCACTTGTCCACCCTTATTGCTCCTCCCTATATATATCACTCTTATTTCTCCTGTTGCGGCATCCAACCCGATCCCACCTGTCCACCCTTATCACTCCTTGCTGCGGCTTGCAACCCGCTCCCACCAGACATATCATATCATTTTATTAATGAATATTTTCACAATTCAGGTCAATGCCTTTGTCTCAACAATTGTAAACAGAAACCTGTACAACTCATAAACTTCATCAATTATTGTGTCATAATGAAACCAACCGGAATATATATAATAAAATACTGTCAACCAGCTCTTCCTCTTTATGTATCACAATGAAACCATGGGAACAACCAACAATTCCAAAAATACTTGAACAATATTTAAACTAAGTTAACTAAACCAAGTAGTCATGGAGACTTCAATGAGCATAAAACAATTAAGCCATGAATCAAATAAATTGAAAACGAGGAAAGGGATCATGTTCAACAATTAAATTGGTGGTGCATAGATACTCGTCACCTCACCTATACACCACATACATTCAAATTCACATAGCAATTAAGTTGGGGATTCCTATTCCCTCATGTTAAGGTTAAACCATATAATTACCTCGAATTCACAAGCAATTCACTGCTCTAGCATAGCTTTTCCTTTTGAATTTGCCTCTAACCCTCTCGAATCTAATCACAATTGGTTCCATACCATCAATTATTGCTTAAAGGAATCAACTTTAATAAAAAACTATGGTTTTCCTATGTTTCCTTATCAAAATAAAAAAATCGATCCCGGACCCGCTTGGTCTAAACTCAAGGTTCGGACCAAAACCCGTTTTTCAAATCTCCCCCGAGCCCGGATATGCAATTGGTTTCGGAATTCGACCTTGACGAGGTCTAAATCCCCAAATTTTGAAATTCCTAAGTTCTACCAAAAAACCCTAATTTTTACCAATGAAACTCTAGATTCTAGGTTGAAATCTTGTTAAAAGTTGTTAAGGATTGAAAAGAAATTAGTTAGAGATCACTTACCAATGATTTAGAGAAGTTTTGGTCTTTGGAAAATCGCCTATGGAGGTTTAGGGTTTGAAAGAATTGAAAAAGAAGTGAAAACCCCGCCTTAGATCTGATTTAACTGGGTGCGGATCTTGCATTTCCAAACCCTTCAATTTTTGGCATTTATCGCAAATGCAATAAAAATGTCGCATTTGCGACATTCGGGCAGCTCGCAATTGTGACCAGAAATCTCGCATTTGCGAGAGCTGGGGATGGCCCAGGACTTCGCAAATGCGAAGCCTGATCTCGCAAATGCGAGATCAGAGGCCTGCAACACCAGATTTTCAGTTGTGATGAAACTTTCTAAGTCTAGACACTCCGTAGCCTATCTGAAACTCACCCGAGCCCTCGGGGCTCCAAACCAAACATGCTCGCAAGTATAAAAATATCATACAGGCTTGCTCATGCGATCAAATCATCAAAATAACATCAAAAACTACAAATTTAACCTCAAAACTCAAGATTTCTTCAAGAACACTCAAATTTCTAACTTTTCAACCGGACGTCCAAATCACGTTAAATCAACTCCGATTCTCATAAAATTTCACAGATGGACTTAATTATCATAAGAAACTTTTTCCGGGCTCCGGAACCAAAATACGGGCCCGATACCAACAATTTCACATATTATTTCATTTCTTTATTTCTTGTAATTACCATCAAAACAATTTTCTTCAAAAATTATTTTTTAAGGCTACGGACCTCGGAATTCAATTCCGGGCATACGCCCAAGTTCCATATTTATTGCGGACCTCCCAGGATTGTCGGAACACAGATCTGGGTCCATTTACTCAAAATGTTGACCAAAGTCAACTAAAACCAAATTTTAACCTTAGAAACTACTATTTCTCATATTTTCACATAAAAGCTTTCCGGCTTCACGCCCGGACTGCGCACGCAAATTGAGGTGATTAAAATTAGTCTTTTTATGGCTAATAAGCCTAGAATTGGGTCTAAATTCTTAAAATGACCCTTTGGGTCATCACAAGCACTCGCATGATTCAAACAACATAATTAAACTTATAGGCAGAATTTCTACTCAATTTTAACAAAGATATAGGAACCCCCCCCCCCCCCCCCCCCCATTCCCACTAAACTAAAACAACATATTTTA
>ML243435.1:38550-64566 GCA_005239495.1 Nicotiana undulata
CCCCCCCCCCCCAGCTTTTACTAATAAATCCCAAATCTGTTATTACAGAGAAAGCCCAAAATATTGAATGAATTTACATAAAATAGTGATTATATTGTAGGGAGCCTTCATATGCTCAATCTAAACCTGGGAACCAGGCCTTCAATCATGACAGCTCTGAATCAAGTAGTGATTTATCCATGGCACATAGACATTGGGCTTCCAATGTGTCAAAGTTCCCAAGTGCCTCAGGGATCCCGGGCAATGCTCACACTAGAACCCATTCAGAAAGATAACTAGCAAAAGATTGAAAGACCAGCCCCAATGTGTCAGAATTCGGAGGAGTCTCAAGGACCCTAGGTAGTGCTAACACTGGGGTTAGTGAGAACCTAAATGACTAAGAGTAGGAGTTTGAAAACCATTGCATAAAGGGTAAGGGGGAAAGTTTTTAAATAGTTTAATTTCTAGAAGCAAGCAAATTCATAATACAGAGTTGCAGACAGAACTGCACCAAGAAACAAACAAAGTTCATGTTCAGTACATAGTTCAAATAAATTGGCATTTGATTAGGCTTAATGTTAAAGCAATCATAGCTTAAACACAGAGACAAACAGACTGAAGCTATAAACTAAACCACAAACATATTTGATTACATGCTTACAATATCTCTAGCAAGAAACAAACTGAACATTAAAACTAACTTAGGAAAAAGGGGTCACATTATTTGAAGTAACTTATTTTATCATTGTTAATAAATGGGATCATGTAGTCACATAGAAAGCAGAATTATGCTAAGGATTGAAACAGACTAATCGAATAAAGCATAGAGAACAGAATAGTAAGAACTAAGGCATACCGGTTGAGAAGAAAGCAGATAAGAATGCAACAACAGTTAAATTCTGGAGAATTTGGCCTTGGCTTTCAGCCGGCCAAATAATAGCCACTTATTGCAGAAATCAGAATAAGAGAATAAAGAGAGAGCTTAAGTTTTTGTGAGAACAGAGAGTAAGAGAGTTGTAGAGTTGTCCTAAAAGGAGTGAGGAATGGGGTTTAAATATCACTTAATGGAGTAAACAAATAGGGTAAAAAATCAGTCATACACAAATAAGGTATGAAAATAACATAACAGTCAATTAAGGTCGGCATGAATCTGTAACGACCTGGACGGTCGTTTTGAGATCTAGCTCGTTATTCAGCAGTTTGGGGCTGTGAGAAACTTCATTTTAGGTATTATGACTTGTGCTTATGGTCGGAGTTGAAATTCAGGAAGTTCGGAGTTAAATTGAAAGGAAAATTCTCATTTCGGAAACCTTAAGTTGGAAAATCGGCTAAGACTGGAATTTGGAGTGAACGACCTCGGAATCAGAATCTGAAGGTCCCAGCAGGTTCGTATGATAATTTCGGACTTGGGAGTATGTCCGGATTAGGTGTTGGATAACCCGGGAGAGTTTCGGCGTATATTGTGGAAATCAGCATTTTTGAAGGAATTTCCTAAGTTTGGCTTGAAGCGCATTTCAGAGATATTGATGTCTGTTTGGGATTCCGAGTCTATGAATAGCTTCGTATGGTGATTCTGGAGTTGGGAGCGCGATCAGAAGTGAATTCGGATGTCCGGAGATCAGATTGAAGTCATTTGGCTAAAGATAGATATTTGATAGTTTTTGAAGAACCCGACCGAAAGTGGAAATTTTGATATCGGGGTCAAAATGCGATTCCGTAAGTTGGAGCAGGTCCGTAATGTCGAATATGACTTGTGTGCAAAATTTGGGGTCAATCGGATATGATTTGATGGGTTTCGGCGTCGGATGTAGAAGTTTGAAATTATAAGTTCTTAAAGATTTGGATTGGAGAGAGATTCGTTGTTTCAATGTTGTTTGATGTGATTTGAGGCCTCGAGCAAGTCCTTGTCATGTTTTGGGATAGTTGGTGTAATTTGACGGGGTCTCGGGGGCCTCGGGTGGATTCCAGGTGATTAACGGATCAATATTTGAAGTTTAAGAAAGCTGAAGGTTGCTGTCATCTGGTGTAACCGCACCTGCGAGGCTTTGGCCGCATGTGCGGAGCCGCAGGTGTGACTTTGGGAGCCGCAGGTGCGAGTTTTGGGCTGGAGCCGAGGAGGCCGCAGGTGCGAGAGTTTGGGCGCACCTGCGGAAGAACAGGTGCGAGCAGGAGACCGCAGGTGCGGAAATGAGGCCTGGGCAGAATGTTTTTAAGCGAGAATCATGTCATTTCTCTTCTTATTTTCATTTGGTATGGGTGATTTTGAGCAGCTTCAAGGAGGGAACTTCGTCAAGGATCACAAGGTAAGTAATTTCTTCACGTTTTGAGTTAAATACAAGATCATTTCATGGATTAGATATGAGCAATTAAGGAAAATTTGGGAATTTTGAAGGAAACCTAGAAATTTGGGTAATTTGGATTTTAGCCACGAATTGAGTAGGAGTATTTGAGTAAATTGTATATTTGAACTAGTAAAGCTATGGGTAGAATTTTATCTTCGAGAAATTTCGGAATCCGGGCACGTAGGCCCAAGGGCATTTTGGTCAATTCATTGAGCGGAGTTGGGAAATTTTATAATTTGAATTTGTTGCAAGTATTAGAGTGAATTTTCATTGCTTTGCCCATTATTTGGTAGTTTTGGGGCGTTGTGCATCCATTGGAGTCATCGGAAGGGCTTGGAAGCCGGTTGTGAAGTTTCAGAGCGAGGTAAGTCTCCTTTCTAACTTTGTGAGGGGGAATTGTCCCCCTAGGTGAACTAATTAAATATGTATTACTACTTGTGGGGGCTACGTACGCACGAGGTGACGGGAGTCCGTGCGTAGCTACTGTTATGCCATGTCCGGGTAGTCTATGACCCACTAGCATGCCTTACATGTTGTACTTGTGATTCTATCAATGATATTAGCTTGGTAATACTATCGAGGTAGTAATAGAATACTTAAAAAGGTCAAAACTTACTTTCCTTAATTATTTGAGAAGATAATGGATCCTTCCTTGCATAATTGTGTTCCGGGTGAATCAATGATATTTAAAACTTGTTCAAACTTGACAAATAAATTTCCAGAAATGATTTAAACACTATCTTCATGTTTACCTAAAGAGAATTTTATCGTTTTCTTGAGAAGTTATTTTCTTGATAAAAAATGAGGATTATTATGTGAATATGTGTACCTATGAGAACCTGAGTCGCAGGTATGATTCGCGAGCAGGTTAGCCTTATTATTATTATGTTGACCGCGTCGCATGATCGATTCGCGAGCGGGGAAAATAGATGCATCTATGGTTTGAGCCGTTCGACCCTCGGAAGTGCACAGTTTATTATTGTTGGTCCGCGTCGTTCGACCCTCGGCATTTGATTGCGCATGATAAATGTTGCGTATTTCCTGAGAGTTATACATGATAAATGTTGCGTATTTCCGGAGAGATTATACATGATAAATACTGCTTATTTCCTGTGATTTATACATGATTATCGACCTAAGGAAATGTTGAATTGCCAGTTAAGATGAAAAAGGATTGATGTGTAAAAGGTGAAATAAGTTTGATGTTTCTTATCTCTGAGTATTATTTGATTGTCTATGATACACATGCTTAGCACCTCACTAGATTATATTTAACTGACCTATAGCAAGTGTCTAATTCGACCTCTCGTCACTACCTCTCTGACGTTAGGCGGGATATTTACTGAGTACACGTTGTTTTCGTACTCATGCTACACTTGCTGTGCATTTTGTTGCACAGGTACTTTTCATAGCGATGAGGTTGGCTTGGAGACTTAGATGGGATGCATCATCCGGAGGCATTCCGCAACTGACAGAGTCTCCCTTCTATGTATTGGCATTTTATTTTAAAGTCTTTGTCCAATTTGTACCTGGGACAAGCGTTGTATAATTGTATAAATTCTTAGAAGTTGCTCATGTACTTGTGACACCGGGTTCTGGGATGTGTTTGGGTTGTATTTTTAAATTGAAAAATAATGGATTATTGCTTTTACTTAATGGGTTTCTATCTAGTTAATATTTTTAAAGTGGAAAGTAACGATTTTGGAAATTTTAAGACAGGAATTTATTTCAACTAATAAATGATTGGCTTTCTTGACAGTGGTGTCCGGCGCCATCACGACCTTATGGATTTTGGGTCATGACAGAATCTATTAACAAGACAGAATCGAGTAAAGTCATGCTAATATCACTTAATTTAAGGAAAACCTTATATGGAATCAATCAGTAGCCAAGTACTAGGTTAAATAAGATAAGAAAATAATTCCAAAATAAATTGGAAGCCGAGTTCAATAATCAGAACATAAAATCAAGCCAATAAGGTTAAGTTAAGGGAAGTATCACAAATTATTAATCAAATATTTGCCCAAATAAGGTAAGAATAGGTAACCGCATAAGTAAATATCAGTATTGTACAAAAAGGGGAGACATGATTTCAAACCCTAATTTAGGTAAGTAAAATCAATTAGCAATTAATCGTCGAAGTTAAAGGCAAATAGGCAGAAACAGTATAATGAACAAAATAATGGGAACCCTAAGAAAAAGGAGACAGAAATACAAAGACATAAAGATGGAACTAATTAAAGCAAGTAAAATCAGTCAAAAGTAAATAAGAAAACCAGAGATTAAACATTAAAAACATTTTTTGCAGAAAATCCGTTGAAATCAAAACCTAGTTTTTAGGGTAAATAGAATCGGTCATAAAATAATAATAGAAAAGGACTAGAAAATATAGAGACAGAAGTACTGAAATTATTTATTTAAAAAAAAAAAAAAGAGAAATACCAAAATGAACATAATATCGTTTATGCTCTGAAAAGATCTAAACAGATTCAACCAAAAATAGTCAGATTCATAAAAATAAACAGAAGTTGAACCAAATCTGGTTTGAACCAGAGATTTGAAACCCTAAGATACGAAGATATTCGTACTCACAGGTATCAGGATGAACATAGACGAAATAGCCAAGATATGAAAGACTTTGAACCTGATCTGGTTCGAGTCTCTTGAGATTCACTTGCCATTTGAGGCAAATGAATCAAGTAGCATCAAGATCGGGCAGCTAGTAGAGAAACAAAGCCAAATAAGGCAGGGAATCAAGGGAAGATCCCATGAATCAAGATAGCATCAAGATCGGGCAGCTAGTAGAGAAACAAAGCCAAATAAGGCAAGGAATCAAGGGAAGATCCCATGAATCAAGATGGAGAGTGTGACGGCGGGCTAGGGTTTGAGGGGGTGAGAGAGGTGAGGAGAGGAGAGTATCCAAAGACGGCGGGCTAAGGCGAATGAGTTAGGGTTTGGGGGTTTTAGTATATTAAAAAGGGACGGTGGATTTAGGGACGTTGATCTTCTGAGATCAACGGCCAGGATTAGATTTAGGTGGGGCGGGTTTAATTGGACGGGTATGGATATGGGTAGTTGGGTTGGTGTATTGAGTATTGGGTTATTAGGCTAGATAGGGTATTGGGTTATTGGGTTGGATAGGGTATTGGGTTGGGGCAGGTCCGAAAAAATCAATTAAAGAGGCTATGTTTTAAATACCCATTTAAATTAATAAAATAATTTATAAAAATAATTAATAAATGATAATAAATGTTTTTTGTATATGAAAATGATTTAAAATAATTACTTAATATTATAAAAATATAAAAAATCTTTCCGTGTCAATAATATAATTATGCATATATGGGCTATTATTGCAAAGTTATTGCAATTATAGACTAAAGATGTAAATATAATTATGCACAAAATGACTAAATCTCAATATAAATATAAATGATAAAAAACTAAGTAATAAATCATTAAAAAAATTATTTGTGATGCAATTAGTAATTATTTAGATAATAAAATGCTGGAATAAATTAATTAAAGAAAATCCTATAAAAATTACAAAACATTATGAAAAATATTGGTTGATGCTCACGAACTATTATGAAAGTATATATGTATTTTTCTAAAATATATATGGGAAAAATTAAAAATCAACAAGGAAGAGCTACAAGGAGTCAGAGGAAGCAGAGTGAGGTTGAACTTGAAAGGTCTGCCAGTAAATCTAAGAAAGTGCAAGTAGTGGAAAAAGAATAAAGTGAGCAAGAAGAGGAAACTGATGAAGAACATGACAAAATGGTGAAGTTTTGAAAGAGAATAATCTTGAAGGGTAGACTTCTCAGGGACTTGGAGGAGGTAGGAATGGTGATGTTGCTGGAGATGCTAGAACTTCAGGGATGGAATGACATGGTCCTTCAGATGGAAGAAAGACTAGCCCAAGCATAAATTGAGGAGTTTATGGCTAATTGTGAGATCAAGAATAGAATGGTAATCAGTGTAGTGAAAGGGGTGGTTGTGAGCTTCGATGCCAAGGTGCTGGGAGAAATTCTAAGGGTACCTAATGAAGGGTACAATGATTACAAGAAGTTAAATGGCAAAGCCTAGAAAACCTACCTACCTCCCTTGACATTACAAGAAATTTGCTTATAGTGACTTAGAGCTACAACCCAAGGTTGTGTACAAAAGTGAGATGAAACTCGCCCACAAGTTGCTCTTAGAATTTGTCAACAAGGTTGTTCTGCCCAGGCATGAAAGAAGCCACATTGCAACCTTTATAGACCTGGTCCTTATGAAGTGCCTGGATATTGGAAGGTAGAAAAACTGGCCGGAATTTATCATCAAAATCCTTGATAGGGTCCTCACTGATCCCAAAACCCATGCCATACCCTATAGTTTCATTCTCACTATTATGCTTTCTCACTTCAAGGTTCCCTTCAAGAAATAGAATGTTAGCACAAGCAAACATCACTTTGGGGCCAACACCTTGACTGCTTGTGACTATATAGTCCATGCTGCTCTCGAAGAACCTAGTTCATCCAAGAGGGTGTCTGTGAACAACAAAGTGGGAGACTTGGAGCAGGAGAGTGGGGATAAGGATGTTGAGATTGAGAGGCTGAAGAAGAGGCTGCCTGAAGTATAACTGAGAGGGATGCTCTCAGAATTGAGCTTGCAAAGGAAAAGGATAAGAATGAAGGCATTATTCATGACATGTTGAAGCGGATTCAAGCCGGAAACCAAGAACCTGGTCCTTCCCAGATTTAAACCCTTCATAGCCAAGTTAGAAAATTAGTGACCTGAATGGGATGTTTTTTTTTTTTTTTTTTTTGTGTGTCTTTTTGCTCATTGTGCGGTACTTTTATTTCCTTCTATGCTTTGTGGATGACTCTTATCAATGATAATCACTCCATGATTGCATTTGAAGTAGCCTTACTAGCCATGACTAAGATCTGCTAAAATCTGGTTATCTAACATAGTTATGCAATTTTTCGAGGATGCCAAAATGGGTAAGATAGGTTGTGCTTTTTACTTTGGACTGTGATGTTTATAACCTAATGAACACATTCCTTGATGATTTTGTGACTTTAAAATTGGAAATGTTCTAACATTGTGTTGATATTGAACTGAGTAGAAACAGGTTTCATGCTTATGAAAAGCACAGAGTTTGTCATCATCAAAAGGAGGAATTCGTTGACCTGAGTAAGTTTGTTTTGATGATTGACAAAGAAACACATGCATGAACCAGGCTCATACACAATATACACGGGGCACAAACAGATTCTATCATAAGGCATGCACGTGAAGAGAATAAGCACAAGTGGGTATGTCTGATGTCCCCTAAATAAAAAGGTTGCGTAATTGATAAGGAGCATGACTCGTTACTTGGAGAGAACTCTATCCTAGATAATGGAGGAGTTAGTAGTTGAAGATAACTATAATTCTTCCACTATGGAAGAGTATAGCGTTAGAACTCTAGTTAATAATATTCTACTAACTCTATATATTTCAGGATGTTCTCTTTTACAGGCAAGTGTCTGTCTTTTATTCTAGTTTCATTGTAGTGGGACTTTTGAGTCGTACCTTTCAGCTTTCTATAGAAACAATTGTACTAGGTACTCTGAGTGTATTGTTCAAGTTAGAAATTAACTTGAAATTTTCGCAACAGCATGAGGCCGGTTGCCACAAAGGGTTAGAGGTAATCCTAAAATGTACAAGAGTTTTGTCAATGGTGTTTTTGGCTCAGTGATTTAGTGAAGAGTTGAAAAAAATCCTACTGGTTAGTAGGTCGTGATTTTTTTACCTTTTGAGTCAAGTATTTTTCGCGTAAAAATACTTGTATTCTTTACTTTCTGCATTTATTAATCTGTAACTGTAGTGTAAGAAACATATAGAAGAACGAGGTCCTTCTATAATCTATGTACACGAAAAAATTAGACGCCACACAAATCACCTCTGTTTTATGTGGTATTGAATTACAAATCATTACTTTTTGGCGGAGATGAAACTCCAGCTTGAGAAAATCCTTTGTCCACCTTATATTGCCAAAATATCTAAATTGTTTTGATAGAAAAGTTAGGCTGTAACTGAATCTAAGACCTATGCACATTTAATTTGGTTTGGGTGACATATATGCACACTTAACAGTTATATCTGTCCTAACTGCTAATCTTATAAGTAGCAAATTTGTAGTAATGAACTTCAACTTAGGAAATCTGACACTTTGATTATGAAATTGGTTGATTGATTAATATATGCTTTAAATGTTACTTCATCCGTTCTATTTTATGTGATTTTACTTTCTTGTTAGTATGTTCCATAAGAAATGATACTTTTCTATATTCGAAACAATTGTTAGAGCAATTTTATTTCGTATGGAAACTCGTGTACCCATTCTTCCATATGTCCAGTGGTGGATCTAAAGATTAAGATTAGGTTCTCGAGACCCTAATAATAGCCTTTACTCAAACTTTATATATATACACATAAATACACACACAAGGTCGAGATCACGGTAGAAACCCAAAAAAAAATTAAAATTGATGTAGGAACCATAAACTTCAAATCATGAATGGACCTCCACAGATGCATCTATGATTTTCATCCCTATGATGACCCAATAGGTCAATTTCAGTTTTAACCTTTATTTCTGTATTTCGAGACCTTGAATAGCTCTATTTAGCCTTCCTTGATTTGCATGCACAGTCCATGTCTTTTTCCTGAAAGGTTTTATGAGAAAATTGATGAAAATGTGAAATCGTACCTTAAAACTCAATTTTGAGTTGACTACAATCAATGTTTTATGTAAGCCGGCCCGAATCAGTATTTTGACGGTCTCAGTGAATCCGTATTGTGATTTTTGACTTGGACGTATGCCCGAAATCGAATTCGAAAGTCCTAACTTGATTTAACGTAAATTGTTGAAAACTAGTAATTTAAAGATTTAAAGAATTTATAAGTTTGACCGTAGGTTGACTTTGCTACTACCGGGTTTGAATTCGGTTTCGAAACATAGCATAGGTTCATTTCAGTATTTATGACTTGTCTGCAAAGTTTGATGCAAAACAGAATTCATTTGACGTGGTTCGGGCGTCCGGTTGAAAAAATGAAAGTTCTTAAGTTTCTTTGAAAATTTTGTTTGTTTTGATGTCTGATTCGTAGTTCTAGGTGTCATTTTGATATTTTGATCGTTCGAGCGAGTTTATGTGATATTATTACACATGTGTGCAAGTTTGGTTTGGAGCCTGAGCGGCTCGGGTGAGTTTCGGATAGGTTACGGACCATTTGAACTTGGAAAAATTGTTGGTTTTTGGAGTCTGACGGTGTATGGTGCATTATTCTTCACGGTCGCGGAGATACTCCTGTGATCGCGAAGAGTAACCTGGGCTGGGGATGGATTTACTCTATGCGTACGCGGTGAAAAGGTCGCGAACGTAAAGCTTGGGAGGGAGGGGGGATTACCCTTTACGAACGCGACCACCCACATGCGAACGCAAAGGTTTGTGGGATTCTGGGGGGATTTGGGCTGGTGTTCTACGCGAACGCGATCACTAGGTAGTGAACACGATGGCTGGGGGGAGAGCCATCGCGAACGCGAAGGCCATTTGGGAAGCAGTGGTTCGCGATCGCGTCAGGTCCTTCACAAACGCGATGAGGACTTGACGCTAGTGATTTTAAATGTCTCAAAGACAAGATTTCAACCATTTTTCACCATCTTTTCATTAGAGCTCGGCCTAGAGGCGATTTTGAAGAGAAAATTCATCAGCAATTCATAAGTTAGTATACTTTAACTCGTTTCCTTCCATTTCCATCAACACTCATTGATTTCTAACCTTAATATATGCTCTTTCATGATACAAAATTAGGAATTTGGGAAGAATTAGGGATTTTTATAAAATTGAGATTTAGACCTCAAATTGAGGTCGAATTTCGAAATTAATTACATAATCGGGCTCATAGGTGAATGGGTAATTGGATTTTGGTCCGAATCTTGGGTTTTGACCAAGAAGGACCGAGGTTGACTTTCATTAACTTTTTGAAAAATGTGTAAAGATCTTAATTTTATGTGTTGTAATTGATTTCTCTTGCATTGTTTGATGTTATTGAGTCATTTTTCTTTAGATTAAATTGGTTTGGAGGCGGATTTTAGAGGAAAGGCCTTGGTTGAGATTTGATTTGCTTGTGGAGCGAGGTAAGTGTTGGGTCTAACCTTGATTTTGAGGGAATTAGGAACCATTGAGCTATGTGCTATGTGCATTACATGTGTAGTAGCGTATATGCGAGGTGACGAGTAATGTACGCCGTCAAATATTTCTTTCCATGCTTTTCCGTATTTCATTAATTAATTTATTCTATGTCTTAATTGTTACATGCTTTAATTGCTTCCAATGCCTTAACCTCCTACTTGTCACTTATTTCTCTCATATTAAAATGTCTGCTTCTCCTATGCTTCCATGATTAATTGTTACTTGCATTAATTTTCTTACTTGTACCCTTTAATTGTCATATATTTGACTTGTCTTGTTGCTTAGTATTAATTGTAGCATTCCTTGATTTGGTATGAGGGGAAGCAGGAAGTAGACCAATAGTTTACTGATTTTATTTATGGGTCAGGTTGCACGTCGCAACAGGTGGAATAAAGGAGAATTGATATTGATATAGTGGGATCGGAATGCACGCCGCAACGAATTTTAGATATGATTTTTATATGGTGAAATAGGGGAGGATTGTGACATTGATCCTGACGTATATTGGGATAGGGTTGCACTCTGCAACAGATTTTATATGTGATTTTGATATGGTGAAATAAGGGAGGATTGTGATATTAATTCTGATGATATAGTGGGATCGGGTTGTACGCCGCAACGGATTTTACATGTTATTCTTGATATTGATATGGTCAAATAAGGGAGTATTGTGATAGTACGTTGGGATCGGGTTGCGCGCCGCAACAGATTGTGTGTTTGGTATTCATTGTGCATTGTGTTAGTTTTCAATATTTTCGTACGAGATTCTTAGGACTAATATTTCTGGTTTTACTGATTTCGAGGATTGAGTTAATTTCTATATGTTAACTGCCTTAATTTTCATGTGTTTCTTTCCAGTTATTATTCGTCACTACTTCGTCGAGGTTAGGCTCAGCACTTACAAAGTACATGGGGTCGGTTGTACTCATACTACAGTCTGCACTTCTTGCACAGATTTTGGAGTCGGTCCTAGCGGCGGTCAACAGATTGCTCGGACTGATTACCTGACAGAGACTTGAGGTACAACTGCTCGGCGTTCGCAGCCCTGAAGTCCCCTTCTACCTTATCCTAGTTGTTTATTTCATTTCAGACAGTTTAACTTTCATTCAGACAATTATCTTTATTATTCTAGTCGCTCGTGCACTTGTGACACCAGTTCTGGGATTGTATCTAGATATTGATGTTATTATGGGGGTTTTTTCACTTTATTTCAGTTGTGTTTTAGTTTACTCGGTTTTAGTTAATTGGAATTATTAAGGATGTCGAAAAACTATTCTAACATTGGCTTGCCTAGCAAGTAAAATGTTAGACATTATTACGATCGTGAAGGTGGGAATTCCGGGTCCTTTGTATGCTTAAGAGTATTCTCATCTCAATAACACTATCATTATTAGTTGCTATTACAACATGTCATTATATCCTGAGCCACTAACTATATAAAATGCATGCTATACACCTGGTGAAAAAGATAACAAATTTCCGTTGGATTCTAGTAATGGAACCGTTCATTTTAGACTCATGCAATATCATTCGTTTTATTTTAAAATTAAACTTAGGTGCCATTGACACTATAAAGTTCTTTTATATCGTCAGATTAAATTGACTTGTCACTTGTACAAAGTTATAGCTTAGAAAATATAGTAAGTGTTTGTCCTGAACTGTTAAACTATATTGATAGTTTAATTTCTTGAAACGACAAGATCAATCCCAAAATTATACAAATTAGAAGTTCTAGCATAAGTATACTCATAAATACGATCTCCAAGCAATTAATAAAATCATTCATTGTTTAATTAATTACAACAATTACTACCATTCATCTTATATAAGATATGCCCACAAGTAGGGGTGTTCATGGTTCGGTTTGGATCGGTTTTTTCCTAAAAAGAAATCAAATCAAGTAAGTCGGTTTTCAAATATTAGAACCAAACCAAACCAATTACGTCGGTTTTTTTCGATTCGATTTATGTCGGTTTTTCGGTTATTTGTCGGTTTTTTCTTAAATATAAGACATTCACTACCAAACACATATTCCGCCGACCACATTTTCAACGTAACACTATCAAATCAATTGCCCTTTGAGAAATCTATTATTTACTAAAATATATTGATGATAACTGAATCATTAGTGATGAATAATTTAAGGACTCAATTAAAAAAATATTTTTTATACATGAAATGGATTCTTACACTTAACAAAAGAAACTACCAATCAAACTAGAATATAAAGGTAAAGAACTGTACTAAAAGTGCAATGATTAACATTCACCATAAAAATTTTGAAACTTTGTATAAAAATATACATATATATAGGTGTTAATAAATTTGAAATAACTACCTATAGTCGGTTTGATTCGGTTATTTTTTGATTAAAATCAAAACCAAATCAAATCTGATCGGTTTTTAAAATTCAAAACCAAAACCAAACCTAACCAAAAAGTATCGGTTCTTTTGGGTTGGGTTGGTTTTCAGTTTGGTTCGATTTTTCATATTTTTATGAACACCCTACCCACAAGTTGTAATTGCCTCAAACTTTGTCTACCAACAAGTCAGAAACCCAATTGATATTAGGAAATTCTTTATCTTGATTCTCCCACTCCACAGGCCTTTTCCCCTTATAATCATGCACGTTATTTACCCTACAAGAAGAATTCCCAGTCTCAAAATTCTTCAGCTCCTCAGCTAACCTTGCATGGCTGGCCGAAAACAGGGAAAACTCTGTCTGATTTAGAATTTGAGGTTCAATTCTTGGTTGAGACTGAGACGTAGAAGGGACAAACAACTCATAATTTGTCGTATTTTCAACATTTTCTTGAGGCCGGGAAGAAGAAGAAGGGATCAAGAATTCATGATTATTAGTTGATGACGAATTCTCATGTCCGGAAAATGTAGTACTATACTGTGGTGGTGACGGTGATGGTGGTGGGGGTGGTTGAGGATTAGAAGGAATAATTATCCAACCGCCATTTGGTCCATTTTCTATTAAAATGTCAGGATAAGGTTGGATGTGTAAAGGGTACAAATAGACGTAGCACCAGTTGTACTTAACCTCAAGGCGCAACTCTTTTAACGTGTGAGCGAAAAAACAGACTTTTCGCTCGCACAAAGTACCCGCATTGCATGGGTGAGTCCTGTATTTAGCAGGATGAAGCCAATATTCAAAAACCCCATGACAAAGTTCACAACCATCTCCTTTAACACACTCCCCTGCTTTAAAACTTGGACATGGAATTGGCAAGTAGTTATATCTCCGAGGGTCGCGACGACGCGCTTTTTCCCCTCGGTGAGTGAACGGACAAGATGTCCAGTCGTGGCTACGGAGTTTAGGGCATTTTTTTATTTTATAGGCATACATACGAAAATCATCCGATTCGTATAGGGCTTGATCGATGAGTTCGTGGAAGTCTCCTGCCTCGGGCCCAAATTGTCTACGAAAAGGAGATGATGAATAGTAGCTGGAATGACGATCATTTTTGTAAGCCATTGTTAGTAAATATATAATGACGATACAATTGAAGAAAATGTAGGATGAAAATGCAAGAAATTAAGGAATGTGTATGTAAAATGTGATTGAAAAGGAAATCAACAGATTAAAAAAGAAAAACTCTAGAGATCAATAGCTGAAATAGAAACTTTTTTTGAAATTTTTTACAATACTAAGAGGCTGTTTCTAAATGGACTGTGGAATTGGTGAAAGAGAAATGGGGTATTTATAGCTCGAAAAACAGAGTGTTATTTACTCCTAGGATATACTCCTTTCGGTCCAAAATAAGTGATTTTTTATTGTTTTCACACATATTAAGAAATCCATTTTTTAATATTAATTAACAATAAAATTGATCATATTAACCTTTACTATCTCTTCACATAAACACTCTTAATACATATTCCAACATTATTTACTCCAAGGGCAATGCAGAAAAAAAAATAATTAACTCATTCTTGAAATCTGAAAAAATTACTTATTTGGGACCACAAGAAAAAAAAACAAATAATCACTTATTGTGGACCGTAGGGAGTAATATTTATGTTTTAACTACTATGAGTAAATGGCTATAGCATTGAAGTAACGGATGTCTATAATAGATTATTCAACAAAAGCAAAATAGATTTATGTAATCTGAAATCCAGGCAATCACTGACTCTGAGATTTAAGTAATTTCTTTTAGTGAGTTAATGACTTAAAAAATTGTACTTCTCCGTACCTGTGTGATAAAAGGATTAGTTATATAATGAATGAAGGATTATCTCTCCTCTCTATATATTACTACGACCAAATTTCACTATAACAACTTTATTTGTTCTGAATTCACTACTAAAAAATCAGGTTTTAGCGATGGACAAATTCTGCAGCTAAACAGAACAATCCGTTGTTAATCTCATTTAGCGACGAATTAGCAGCGAATTATCAAAAAATTCTGCTAGCTATTAACGACAGATTAGCGACGAGGTTCGTAGCTAATTCCAGTATTTTTTATAGTGATTTTTTTGGTTGTTATAAAGAACATATATTATAATATAGCATAAAAATTGGTTTCATAAAAAATTTGACTTTTATAGTGAATGGTTATTATATGACGATGATGTTATAAGGTCCGACTATACTGATGGTTAATTATAAGAAAACGCATACAGTAATTAAAAGGGTTTAACTTATATATATATTTGTGCATTTTACATTGTGTCAATGCAGTGTTCTACCTTATTTTTCAGAAATTAATTCCACTTTTCAAGTAGAAATTTGTAGTTATTTTTTAAGCGGCTTAATAGTATAAAAGTTTAGTACATAGAACTTAAAATCTAGTCGCATAGACAATTATATATATATATATATATATATATANTGACACGTGAAATCGTCACAACCAAGTCAGACAATATAAGAAAATAATTACCTTTTACATGGGCTAAGCATATATAAAAAATAATGGCTGCAGAAAAATGTCCACCCTTATGTTGTTAGTAGTAACTTCTATAATATTTAAAAAATATTATTGTATAATATTTTAAAATCATCATCATCATCACCATTCTGTGTTTGGAGCCTTTTATATATATATATATATATAAAAGTTTCAATGACTATAAAACATTCTTGGTTAGCGTAATGTTATGTCCTACTTTTCACATCATTTGAATATTTGCCTTGTAATTCAAAGGACTTTGTAACCAATAGTAGAACAAAAAAAAAACTCTCGCAACCCAACACAAAAAGAAAATAAAATTCATTATTATTAATGTTTCTTGTAATCTACTTAACTACTACCTACATGCAATCCTACAGGTGTTTTGTATGACATCAGAAAGAAACCAAAAAGAAAGAGAAGAAAAAACAAAATAAAAAATAAAATTGGAACTTTTTATTCGGTTAAGTTTGGGATTATATAACAAGAAAGTCATCAAAGAGCCTTAAATAGGGATAAAAAATTAGGTCAGAAAATGACAATATTTACGCTACATAAAAAATATGTCATATATTGCATGAGAGTAGCCACGTTGTTAAGGAAGAAGTGAAACTCAAAGACATCCCAACAACCTAATTGGCCATTTGTTCCTTTTATACATTTAATAACAAAAAAAAAAAAAGTATACACTAATATCGTAGAAGATTGTTAATAAAGTTAGATCGCCTAATAATATTTATAGGTAATGGTTTATAATAAGTGAAATTATATATAGAGAGAGAGGGGGCTAGCGAATGTAATAACTAGCCAAATTTTGCATTTTGCTTAAATCCCTTCGTGAGTAAATTGTGATAAATTCAAAAATAGTCAGATTTACTAGTGGTCATTTTAAAAAAATAATAACTTCAAAAGTAATCGAAATTTAGCCAATTTTCATGTAAAGATAAATCTGAAAAAAAACACTGTTCAAAATTCGAAAAATACTCTACTATATTATACTGGAGTTCCAGCATAAGTATACTGGAACTCTAGCATAGCATAATATACTGGAGTTTAAGCATAAGTATACTAGAACTCCAGCATAATATATTGGAGTTCCAGTATAATATACCGGTCCAGCACAATATGTTGAACGTTCATACACAGGTGCTCCAATCTCCAGTATATTATGCTAGAACTTTCTGCGTGTTGGAGTTACAGGTGCACCGATCGCCAGTATATTATGCTGGAACTTTCCGTGTTGCAGCGAAATAGTAGCTATTTTTCAATGACTTGGCAAACGCTGGCTATTTTTGAATGACCAGTCCGAAAACTGGCTAGCTCGTGCTATTTTTACGAGTAAATTTGACAACTAGATTGGGTCGGAATAACATGACAAACGAGCCAAGATTAAGGGCTTAGGCATAGGTTGTTGGGTCCAACACCTCCTAAGAACAAAACAGAAGTAAAAATTGCACGGGGCGCCCTATTTGGTCGCACCCATTAAACATGTACCCATATTTTTAAAATTATTTAACTTATACCCTAAGTTTTACAACTTCAGGCGCTCCTTCTTCCGGCTACCTGTGCAAAACTTCAGCTTATTTAGTGCTGAAATTTTTACAAATGAACTAAATAACTTCAGCATGTTCTGCTGAAGTTTTTGAAAAAGTTTTATGACAAAACTAAACTTCAGCTTATTTAGTGCTTATGTTTTTACAAAAGAACTAAATAACTTCAGCATCTTCTCTTGAAGTTTTTGAAAAAACTTTATGACAAAACTATTGAATCTAGGACAAAACTTCAGCATATTTAGTGTTGTACAAATGAAGTAAATAACTTCAACAGCTTCTGCTGAAGTTTTTGAAAAGTTTTATGACAAAACTAATGAATCCAGAACAAAACTTCAGCTTATTTAGTGCTGAAGTTTTTACAAATGAACTAAATAACTTCAACATCTTCTGCTGAAGTTTTTGAAAAAGCTTTACGACAAAACTATTGAATCCAATGCAAAACTTCAGCTAAAACATGCTTAAGTACAACAAATAGAGAACAAAATTTCAGCTAGTAGAATGCTTAAGTTCAGCAATTACAAACAACTTCAGGCCCGTCTCCTAGAATGTTGAAGTTTGTATGATTGTCTTTGCTACTTCAGACCCGTATGCCTGTAGTTTATGCAAAAAGTGGGTACGCTTGTAATTTCTTTTACAAAACAAGTATAAGTTAAAACGTGACTCCAAAAACGAGTATAGGTGCAAATGCCCCAAAACAAGACTAGCCCAGTCTGAGTAATGGACTTCTTAAGTTTGGTTCAATCATACGTCAATTCATTTCAAGTAAAATAAAGAAAACAACTTTTAAATAATGTGTAAAAGAAATGTATACAATATTGTTTATTCTAAGATAACTTGCCACTAAAAAGGAAGGTCGCAGAAATACAAATAAAACAAATATTAAAAGAAAAAATGGGACGATAGTAACAACGGGATGAAATATAATGCCATTGAGAAGTTAAAACTTACCGTTTCGTGGTGAGTGGTTGAAACCCGTCCATTATTAACCAGAGGTCTCGAGCTCGAGTAGTGAGGATGAAAAATATGTTGATAAAAACGTTTCACACCCCTTAGTTGGTCCATCCAGTACAAATGCAAATTAATTGGGCTGGTGATTTTCGGATGAGGAAATGACGCATAATGTCTATTAAAGTCAAAATATTTACCCGTTATTGTCCACTTCAAAATTAATTACAATTCTTACCTATACAGCACAAACATATTACAGGACCATTTAATTTCTTATTCCCCTTTAATTTGCTTTACCGCGAGGGGCAAGTGGAAAATGTAAATCTATTTCCCTTTTTG
Organism: Nicotiana undulata; assembly: GCA_005239495.1. Taxonomy (NCBI): domain Eukaryota; kingdom Viridiplantae; phylum Streptophyta; class Magnoliopsida; order Solanales; family Solanaceae; genus Nicotiana; species Nicotiana undulata. The sequence goes on from ML243435.1 coordinate 56,841, forward strand.
TTTTATGTTATGACTTGAATCACATTACTTTTGACTATCTTTCCATCTATGATATGTACTTTTACCGTAGAAACATATATTAATAATTATTAGAAAAATAAAAATGAAATAGAATATTCGTAGTGAGAAAAATGGACAAGAGGAATAAGTTGATCGAAGAAACTCCTGGTTGTCGTGCATACCACAATTTCAAAAGGATTGTCCTGAATTTTTGTTCCAATTGTTGTCCACATAGTGACAACTTATTATTTTAGTTTAATAATTAAATTTTAAAAAAAATAAACTTTGCGTACAGTTGTATACCATGTTGGTATAGCTATACTCTATACTGGTATCATAAGTTAATTGTAATATTTTTTGGTTGTATTAGCAATATTTAATTGGTATACTATTTTATTTTTCTTTAGTAATAGTAGAATAGTACAATATCTTAAAAAAAATTTAATTTTTCTTTATGCATATGTATTATGTAATCATTTTAATTTTTTCTTGGTGTGTTTGTCTTATATAATAGTATTATAATACAATGTCTTAAAATACATTCTTATATTAATATGTGGTACGCTATTTTTTTATTTTTCTCTTTATGCATGTGTATTATGTAATAGTAGTATAGTCATATATAATTTTCTGAAATTAATTAGTAGAATTGTATACCCTATTGGTATAATTGTATGTCATATTGGTATCATAATGTAGTTGAAATACTTTTTGGTTGTTTTAGCTGCATTTTAAGTGAATTCTATCTTGAAAATGATTTATTTGATCATGTTTTGCTGTGTTGGATTTCTTGTACCTATGGACATAGATTTTGTGTATTATGTAATAGTTTTTATAGTTATATGCAGTTGTTGGAACGACCCCGTACATCTATATACCCTATTATAATAGTTATATACAATATTTGTATCATATACTAGTTGAATAATTTTTGGTTGTATTAACTGCATTTAATTGGTACACTATTTAATTTTTTTATAATAATAGTAACATAGTACAATATCTTAAAATACTTTATTATATTAAGACGTAGTACACTATGTTTTTATTTTTCTCTTTATGCATGTGTGTTATGTAATAGTAGTATAGTCATACAGTTACCGAAAATTAACCAATAAAGTTGTATACCATGTTGGTATAGCTATATGCCATATTGGTATCATATGGTATTTTGAACATTTTTTTGGTTGTTTTAGCTGCATTTTAAGTGAATTCTATTATGAAATTATTTATATGAACATGATTTGCAGTGCTGGAACTCTTGTGTGCCGATAGACATAAATTATGTGTATTATGTAATAGTATTTATAGTTATAGGCAATTGTTGGAACGACCTCATACAACTATATACCGTTGTTAGTATACAGAATGAGCAAGTTGTTTTGCGAATATTTAGCTTGCAATACGAGCATGTAATTTTCTCATACTTTTATTGCATCCTTTGATGTTTTGGTACAATAGTATAGTCGCAAATAATTGTAGCAATGTTCTAGAGAAATCATACGCTCTGTTGGTATACATATATATCATATTAGTATCACATGGTACTAGAAGTCTTTTTTGCTACTTATACTTTTATTGCATTTTTCAATATTTTATTATCATTTGTATTCTAACTAGTATATATGGAGATTTGGTTGCTGTAGATTATATTTTCTTTCTCTATAACAGGTTGTATTACTGCTAATGGTAGAGTGTGTACTGATATTCGTAGGGTAGGAGATCAAATTTTGCATGGCAATCACGTGTTGATTCTTAGAATCTGATTATGTAATTTATGATGCTCAGCAGTAGTCAGTGTGATATTAAGTGAATTAGATCAAGTGACAACTGATATTATTTCAGTTTAATAATTGAATTTAAAAAATGAGAAAGAAAAAAATAAAAGGTATATTATACTAGTTATATTAAAAAAAGGTGAACAAATATTTACTATATCAGTTATATTTTTTTATTGTATAAAAAAGAAAAAGAAAAAATAGTGAAAACAATAAATGAATTGGATTATGAAGAGAAAAAGAATATAAAAAAGAAGTTAAATGAAATTAGAAAAGGAAAAAAGAAAAAAAGAAGAAGAAAACGAGAAAAAAAAGGAGAAAAAAAAAGAAAAAAAAAACATAGAAATAAAAAAGAATTAGAGAAAAAAGAGAAATTTTCACAAAAACTACTATGGGTAGGAGATGTAATTAGTTTGATGGCAGGAAAACAAATGGGTAGACAAAGGTAAATAGTTTTATTTTTATGAATAAATGTGCTATTCTCCCTTTTCGGATACCAAATGCCTAAAACAAAAAAAAAACAAAAAAATCTAACACAAACAGTTTTTAGGCCCATTTTGACATGAAGAATTGTGTCAATAATTACTAATGCTGAAAACATTTATTTGTAAATGATTTTTTGACCATTTAAGTGAAGTTATTCAAATCTTAAGTCCCAAATCACAATTTTATTCAGGTTATAGGAGCCTAATTTAATCATAGAGAAACAACTCTCAAAAATCATAAACGCAATAACATAAAAGGTTGTGATTATTAGAAATTTCAAATGTTTGGCCCAGAAAATTAGTAATTAGCAAGCAAAAGGCTAAACCATCAAATAACAAGAAAAAGTAATTAGCTCATGAGCTTTGGAGGTTTTTTTTTGGTTAAGAAGACATTTATTTTAAGCAAAGGCGGGGGGAGGTGTTGTACATGGGGATACCGAAACATCTAAACTACAACCACTCATTGCTAAGTGGTCTGCCACTCTATTAGCTTCTCTGAATATGTGCATCAAGATTGGACTATCCGCCTTCGTTAGTAGTACCTGCAACCATCAATTAAGTTTTGAAGTGATCGATCCTTGTTAGCAAGCATAATGATCAAATCTTTGCAATCAATTTCTATTTATAAAGGGTGCAAGTTTTTGTCCAAAGCAATACTGATTCCGCGAAATAGAGCTAAGGTCTCCATATATATATATATTAGTTGCGTGTGTGACTCCCATGTTGAAACCCAAGATCCAATTTTTATTACTATTCCGAAAAACTCCTCCTATTCCCCTTTGCCCTGATTTCCCATGCATGAGCTTCAATATTGAGCTTATAGAAATTATCATATGTGGGCTCTCAATTGACATAAATTAAGGACTTGGGAGGTTTTGTTTAGTTTAGTTTTGCACAAGAGAAGATATTCCATGGTACTATTGATAGGGGTCCTAATGTTGGGACTGGGGTTATTATCTCGAATGACCATCCCATTGTGTCGGGTCCATATGTACCACAGGAAGAAGGGGAGCAACTCTGGCCATTTGATATAGCTGTTGTAGAGTGTTTTGGAACTAAGTTGTCCTTTAAGCCAGTGGAACATAGTCTCGTTATTTCCAGTTCTCCGGGGATAGTTATGACGGATCTTAAGTTGGTTCCATAACTGGCTAGAGAGAGTACATCAGGAAAAAAATGTGTTCCATGTCCTCCCTTTCCATGCCACATATACTACATGTATCGTCTGGGCAGATGTTTCTTCGACATAGTAGGCTTTTTGTGGGTAATCTATTACGAACCACAATCCCTATGAAGAATTTTAGTTTATTAAGGGTGTTGCTTCTCCATATCCATATGAAGCCATATTTCTAAGGGCACAAATCGCGGACATCACTTTAGCTCTTGTTTGAAAAATAACTTTACCATTGTCTTCCTTCCATTCGCTATACTGTAAGTTTGACTTTTCAAGTTGTTGAGTCATAGCTCGCCTCCTTTCACGATAAGTACCTGTTTGAAACATCTTGAACAAAGATTAGAAGAATTATGTATCTCTCAAGTTTGATATTTTTCCTTCTAATACTCTCACCTCTCTTGTTTTTTTCCACTCAAAGCAACTCTTGGTCGTTAATCTTTAAATTTATTAATAAACCTAACAACTCACAACCATTTAGTGATAAAATTAAGGAGTTAGAAAAGAAAAAGGAAAGTGGAAGACCAAACCTAGAAAGAATAGGAATTGGTAAGTTTAAAAAGAAAAATAAAAAAATTTAAAAAACCCAAAACCCATAAGAATAGGGAAAGAAGTTACCTTAATCTTCAAGAACCTAATCCCCTCTTCTTGTTTCCTTTCTTGACTTGGAAACCAAACAACTATTCACTTTTTTTTTGGGCTGATTTTTTTTTCGTTTTTTTTATTTTATTGTTTTGCTCAAGAACCTCCCAAGATTATCAAGATTAAAATCTTGGTTAGCCTATGCTCTGATACCACTTGATAAAAATACGATAGGGGTCCGAGAATTACTAAAGAAAATCAAGAACACATGCGAAAGCTAAAAGAAAAATAAAGAAACAAAAAAGACGGAAAATTAAAGATAGATTGAATTCAAGAAAGATTTTCTTGAATTCAAGAAGTCTATTCTTGAAGTTGAATCCTAACAACAACAATTAGCTAACAAAGAACTAATCACCTTTGGTAGAGACTTAAAAACAAGAAATAGATTGTGAAACCCGACCCTTTAGAATAACAAGAGCAACAATAAGCCTAAATGTATCACCTTTCTTGAATACCTAGAAGTTATCTAAGATTTCGAAAGAATTTAATCTTACCACCTTAAGTTGAGTCTTGAAGGTTGAAGAATAAATCCAAGAGTAGCCACACACAAGAGTGCAAGAAAAATCTCATAATTTTTATTAATATTGTCTATAATAATCTAAGTCTAAAAACAAAGAATACACCCTTTATATAGAGAGGTGTCACGAAATTGTACCTAAAAATAAGGAAATAAAGTTCTAAACTACTTTGGACAACAAGTCCAACTACCTTAGGAAAAGGAAAATACTAGGAAGCAAAAACCAAATCATTCTTGGAAAGTAATTCCAAAAATCTTAGTAAAAGGAAAACATAACCTTAAGTAACTAGGTAAACAATAAATATAGTCCCATAATATATGGAAATAAGTCCCAAACCAATCTTGGATAGAATCTTGAAAATCTTGGAAATCTTGAAAGACATTTGCAAGCAACTTGGCACAAACTTGCACTCAACATATAGTACGGCTATTTCACCTTTCTTGTACATAAAGTAAGTCCTTTTTATGCTATGAAAATGTGGCTTTATGTAGGACTTCATGGGCTGCAAGTTTGGGCACAATTTAGGTGTCAAATTGGTCCAACGGTGGCCTGATTTGGACCTTCTTCAGATGATGTTTCTTGTGATCTAATCCACCTCTTCTTGGACATAAATTTGGGCCATAAAGTAATTATAACACCTAGATAACTCATATCTTTTATCCTTAAGCTCTTCCTCCCAATTAACAACTTCTTTTATCGCTCACGAAGTCCAATGACCTTGTTTTGCAACTTTTTAGCTTGAGATCTTGTTAAAGAATCTCTTTGAGATTCCAAAACTTCTCCTTGTACTTGAATAGATTTGAGATTACTAGGATGCTATAATTCCCCTCTTCTTGAAGAAAATTCGTCCTCGAATTTCGACCTTGCAAGAAAAATGAAGACATGTACTAGTAAATGGAATTCACTAATTTGAAAAAATGGTAGGAATAAATAAGATAGTGACCATGTGTCCACTTAACCCCAATTTAGCCTAATAGGTGTAAATACTCCTTTATAAAGCATATTGACATCATCATCCCAATAAAATTTGCGCCTACTTAGATTTGTCCCATAAAAACCTCTCTTAAGGTAGTCAAAAAATGTGCATGACAATGAAATTACAAAAGAATGATCACACATCCATTTAAAATAAGTATCTCTACCACATGTATCAAATAAGACACTTTTATGATATAGCAAAGTATCAATTATAAATCCTATGGATTCTTCTACATGTAAGTTATTCAAAGAAACACATAAATTCTAAGAAAGGTCAGAAGAACCCATAAATTCCAAAATTAAATTTTCAATACATTCAAGCTCATGATTATAACTTTCCCCAATAATGTTCGCAATATCAATGGATTCTACATAATTTCTCAAATTGTCACAAAAAGAGTCATATATAGGTTCATGAAAGAGTATTTGATCACTAATGTCACAATAATCATGCATATCCTCTTTACTAGAAACAAGCACTTTTAAAGGCTCACAATCAACATGACTAGAGGAATGACTTCCCATCAAACAACAAAACTCACATTCTAGCAGTTTATCACATGAAAACTCATTAGGCACTTGAATAATAGAAGAAAGAACATTAAACTCATTAGCAAACCTCTTCTCATAAATTTCATGCCTCTTTCCACCAAGTTGGAATGCATAATCATCTATGTCATACTCAATTTCAAAAAGGAAGCAAATTACTCTTGCACTTGAACTTAGATATTACAGTTAACGACTCCATATGCATCAAAATATCATCATCCACAAAAATTATAAAGTCACCAACATAAGAAATAACAGTATTGTTCATTACCTCCAAAAATACCTTAGGTGTTATACAAAGGCCAAAAATATGAATAAACCTATTATACATGCCATACTTGGACTTATTTATTGATTGAACAACATCACCTTTTATTCTTTTATGCAATGTCTCTAACTTAGCAATGCCTTTAGGGAACTCCATGTTGTAAACCTGTAAATAAGGATCAAAATAGTCAAAAGGTTCAACAACAAAGAAATTAACCAAGCTTTTATCTTCCACCATCCAACAAGAATTGATTTTGCCAAATTCATGTTGGAATCCAATTGGATCCTTTGCCACCATCTCTTGTGTCTTACCTCCCATTTCAAAAGGTCTTTCAGCACTTGGCTGCACAAAATCACAAGAACTAAAACAAAAAAGAGTTAATGGATTAGGAAGTAAAGAATTTTTTTCTTGCCTACACTCTCTTTGGCATTTATCACAAGACTAACTTTTTCCTCACACTTAGCCTATTTTCTCTCACTAAAGTTTTTCTCTTTTTCTTCGCTCAAACCCTCTTGTTTTTCTCTCTCTACCTTACAGACTTTTCTTATCTCATTGCCCCCTCTCTCTTCTTTCCTCTCAAGCTTACTCTTTTCCCTCCTTGACATCCCACTCTCTTCACTCAACACAACCTCTCCTTTTTCCTCTCTTGGGATGTCAACATGCACTCCCTTACTCCTCTCATTCTTTTCTCTCTCAGATTTTTTCATATTTTCTTTAACAGTATTTTCGTCTTCCCAAATTTGTGAGGGAGTCGCCCAAGAATGAGTTTCTTCCCGTTAACCTCAAAAGAGTATCTATTTTTTTTTCATGCTATATGAAGCTCTTCTGTAGACATACCATGGCTTTCCCAACAAGATATGATAATTATTCATGGGAATCACATCACACCAGATCACATCCGCATACCTTCCAATAGAGAATAGTAATAACACTCTTTTATCTACATTTACTCCTCTCAATATGTAGGGTTCAATATGGTCAACACAAGGCAAGTTCAATTTTACAACCATATAAGAGCTAATTGAGTTATAGCCATATTTCTAAGGGCACAAATCGCAGACATCACTTTAGCTCTTGTTTGAAAAATAACTTTACCATTGTCTTCCTTCCATTCGCTATACTGTAAGTTTGACTTTTCAAGTTGTTGAGTCATAGCTCGCCTCCTTTCACGATAAGTACCTGTTTGAAACATCTTGAACAAAGATTAGAAGAATTATGCATCTCTCAAGTTTGATATTTTTCCTTCTAATACTCTCACCTCTCTTGTTTTTTTTTTTCACTCAAAGCAACTCTTGGTCGTTAATCTTTAAATTTATTAATAAACCTAACAACTCACAACC
>ML243436.1:0-20096 GCA_005239495.1 Nicotiana undulata
AGAAGTCATCGTCATGCATATTCATAAGATATTTAATACAATTATTATGAGAAAAATTATTTCTATCATTTAAACAAATATTGCATTTTATTTTAACGTCAATGTATATATTTTAATGATAGACACAATATACACGTGCAATGCACGTATGCTAAAACTAGTATTATATTAAAAGCACGAAGGCCCTTAGCGAAATGTCTTCGTCTTTTTCGGCCCTTAAAACACACTAGACAAAATTATCATTTAACTATTTTTCCTAATATTTTGGACTTCAAAATAAAATAAAATTTTATTTATTAAAACTTTCCATATTGAATTATTATGTAAGCCCTAATATTTAGGATATTAAAATCAACTAAATTTCTTCCTTGTACAAATTAAAGCCCTAATGTATGGCAAAATACATGGAATAGTTACATTGAAATAATTTTAGGAACTCAAAATGTTGTCAAAACCATTAGACTTGGATTCAAATCCATAAAAGAAACTATTGAACAACTACAGAATATTTGAAGAAAAGAGGTATGACTACTGATTCTTCTAAAAATAAAGCTAAATGAGGAATTTTTAATTCAATTGTAATATTATTATTTAGAATTTTAAATTTAACTAAAACTTTAGTTATTAAATTTTTTTTCTTATTTTAATATTACTGTCACGACCCGAAATCCCACCTTCAGACCGTGATAGCGTCTAATGTTGAACCCGCTAGACAAGCCAACGTTTTGGTTAACTTTACTATTTTTCTTTATTTAAGACGTCAATAAAAAGGGAAAACAATAAATATGAATAGTTAAATAAGGATGCGAAAACTACGGGTTACCAACTTAATGTAATAAATATCACAAAATTTACGTACATAAGCCCCCAGAACTGGTGTCACAAAATCTCACGGACAGTCTAAGATTTCTACAACAAAAGTCTGAAATGAACAAGTACAACTGTCTTGGAACTACAAAATAAGACAGAAAATGAAAAGATAGATGGTGACGCCAAGGCCCACGAACGTCTACGGGACTACCTCGATATCGCCTGTGTGGACTAAAGGATACCCCCTCTGTCAGTGTTCACTGGGTCCGGCTGCGTAATCTACACAACATAAAGAAGTACAGGTGTAGCATCAGTACAACTGACTCCATGTACTGAGTAAGTGTCGAGCCTAACCTCGGCGAAGTAGTGACGAGGCAAGACACGACAACAATAATCACTTGTACAGTTCTACAATATATAACATGGAAATAACAGAAAATAAACATTTAAGTACGGCAAGGCAGGGGACAAATAATGGGGGAAACAAACAGAACAATAATGAACAACTGAGCAACGCAACAATATAGAAGAGTAAAGGTCAACAGGAAGTAACAACATAAACAAATATGTACACGGCATCACCCTTCGTGCTTTACTCTCATCCTTACCAAAACAAGTACACGGCATCACCCTTCGTGCTTTTACTCTCTTCCTCACAATGCAATGAATGAAATGAATACACGGCATCACCCTCCGTGCTTTATACTCTTCCTCACCCAATCAACATCAAACAACAACTTGGCAAGGAAATCAACAGTAGGAAGTACAATTCATAACCACCCAGCAAGGGGATAGCAACCAAAAAATAATACCGCCCGGCAAGGGACTAGCTATAACCAATCACATACGAGTATATAACTTAGTAAAATCAATCCTCAACTGAAACAACTTATCACAAATCCTTAATCAAGTATTCTCAGCAAATGAACAACTTCCAAAATGAATCTATTTCCTAACACAATGAATTTCGAAGCAATAACATGTAATACACCAAAACCGACTCACGGGCATGCTTGACAAACAATGTATAGGTACTCGTCACCTCACCTATACATTGAACATGATAGAAACAAGTAGAACATACGACTCAACACCTATTCCCTCAAGCTAAAGTTAGGCCAAACACTTACATCGGCTCCAAGAATGCCAATCAAGCCTCTAACACCGCTTTTTCTCTCGAACTCGACTCCGAAACGATCGTATCTAGACATAATCGACTCAATAACATCAATAATTACTCAATAATTCAATTCCAAAGCCTAATTATAAAATTCCCAACATTCTTCCAAAACTTCCAAAATTCGACCCCGAGCCCGCTTGGTCCAATCACGAGGTTCGGACCAAAACCCGATCACCCATTCCCCCACGAGCCCGAATATATAATTTGTTCTGAAATTCGACCCCAAAACGAGGTTGAATTCCCAAAAATTCGAAAAGCCCTAACTCTACCCAAAATCCCAATTTCTACCTTTAATTTCATGGTTTTAGGCCTAGAATCTAGTGGGTGTTTAAGAAAAATGGAAGAAAACAAGTTAAATATTACTTACCTAGGAGGTTATGGTGGAAGAATAGCTTGAAAATCGTCTATGGGGTTTGGAGAAGAAGAGAGCTATGAATTTTAGGTGAAATCCCGTTTTGGTTCTGTCTTTAGGCTTTTAAAATAAGTGGACGAATTAATTCTATGCGATCGCGGAAGGGTGAGTGCGATCGCATAGAGGTCTGAGTCATGTGCACCGCGATCGCGGATGAGGAGTTGCGATCGCGTAGAGTTCCTGGGCTTGGGCTTCGCGATCGCGGGCGTATTGGTGCGACCGCAGAGAGTAACTACCCAGCCCCCCCTCCCCCAGCTCTCCTATACCCTATGCGATTGCGGATGAGGCTATGCGATCGCAAAGAGTCACAGAACCCTCCCCTCTCACACTACACTATGGGAGCATGGGGCAACCTNAACCCTCCCCTCTCACACTACACTATGCGATCGCATAGTGTTTGACACCAGACACCAAATACAACATTTTTACACCAGATTTTTCAACTCTTTTGCATTCCGACACCTACCCGAAACTCACCCGAGCCCTCGCGGCTCAAAACCAAATATACACCCAGCCTCTAAAATATCCTACGGACTTATTCGAGTAATTAAACTACCAAAATAACATAAACAACAATGAATTAAACTCCAAAATCTATAGAATTTCTCAAAACTTCATAAACTTCAAATTTTTCATTTTTTTTGGTCCGAATTACCTCAAACGAAGTCCGTTACTTACCAAATTTCACAGTTAGCACATAATAAACATATTGAACCTGTTCCGGGCTCCGGAACCATAATACGGGCCCGGTAACACAGGTTTCACATCAAAGTTCATTTTCAAAAGTCTTTATATTTTCAGAAAATAATTTTCTTTAAAAATTTATTTCTCGGACTTTTGACCTCGGAATTCGATTCCGGGCATACACCCAAGTCCCATATTTTACTACGCACCCTCCGGGACCATCGAATCACGGGTCCGGGTGGTCCGTTTATCAAAAATGTTGACCAAGGTCAACTTTATTCAATTAATTACCATAAATTCAACATTTATTCAATTTTTCACATAAAGGCTTCCCGGATACGCGCTCAGGATGTGCACACATATCGAGGTGAGATAAACGGAAGCCTTCGGGACCTCGGAACACATATTTAGTTAAAATTACACGAAATGACCTTTTGCGTCATCACAATTAGTCCTATTAAATCGACTAAAATTCTACGTTGTGTAGATACCTTTTCAATTTGAACTAGGTAACATATAAGTTATGTACATTTAATATTTTAATTGAGATAACAATTATTCATGCATCTCCTTGAAGTATGCAAAATTACAATGCCCTTATAAAATTAGAAGCAGCAGTTAATTGTTCAAAGTGTTCACAATATTTTCCTATCAAATAAAGATTTAAGCACTTCCTAAGTCTAAAGTCTGAGCATTCTTGAAAATAAACTTTCCTATTCTAAAATAATGATAATAAAAAAATATTTTATTTATGTTATGTCTTTTTGGAGTTGAAAACAATTTAATTCTATCTTGAAAAAGGTAATTTTTCCCCCTTATTATATTTCAAGAGCTAAATATAATATAATAATATTTTTTGAATATTTTTATTAATTTTATCTTCTCGCCTAGCTTAATGAAATCAATATTCATCATTTGAAGAAATTATATATTTTTAAAATTTTTATTTTATAACTTAAACATTTTAGTTAATAAAATTTCAATATTTTTAAAACATCATATATTCATTAATATGGGTATACGCGCAAAGGATGTATCTTAAGTACGAAGGCCATTAACGAAATATTGTTCGTCTTTATTATCTTTTAAAAATAGAGTTCATATTAGACAAAATAGTTCTTAATTATTTTCTAAATATGTAAAGAATTATACTCTTTGATTATTTGGATATACAGTAGTATGTCCATTATTCTTTAATCAAGTATTCCTTCTCTAAAAATTATTTATACAAAATATAAATAGACATTCCAATAAACTATATGAGATTTAAATTATCCCGGTATTCATAATTACAATATTCGTTAACTCAACGTCAAATTCTAAAAATACTCTCAGAAAAACACTTACCAATTAAACGTCAGCTATATATAATTTAATAATGTTTATTTAATTTTTAAAATTTTATATTTATTGATATGAGTATACGCGCAAAGCGCGTACCCAACGACTAGTACTATCAAACGTTTAATGGAGCCATTTTTTATAGTAGATGAAGTTTGCAACAAAATAAAGTTATTCATGTGCAAGACATTTTTTAAATACTAATATTGCTTATTGATATTTTATTATTTTGTCTTTTTCTAATGCGAAACATTCCATTTCAAAATTCAAATATGTAAAAAGAAATGACATTGCGTTTAGTTATAATAAATTGACAATGATTTGACCATAATCAGCTCATGGATAAGAGGCAGCCACTTGTTATTGTCTAATTGAGGTGGCCAAAATTATTAAACACCACATGCCATGTCATATATTCAATTAAGACGTGGCACATCATATACCCCATGTTCTCACCGTGGGTCCCAGGGGCTACCCCACTATACTTATGGACGCAGAGTTGATTGAAGAGTGCAAATATGGCAATAGGAAAAGTTAAAAAAGGAAAGTTCCTAATTTTTACAAACAACAAAAGCTTGATCTACGTGTCAAGTTTAGCTTAATCATATGTTAAATACGTCAATTATTTCTAACTATACTTGTTCCTACGAGTTTAACGTATACCGTCAAACCTCTCCATATTATTTTTAACGATACTTGTTCCCAAGAGTTTAACGTATACGGTCAAATTTCTGTATAACAGTCTCGTTTATTTCAAATATTTTTAGATATTATAACAAAGTTCAGTTATAGAAAACATATATTATATAACATAACATAAAAATTGGTTCCGAAAAAGCTTGGCTTTTATAAAGAAGTGTTGTTGTATATGAATGTTATTATAGAGATGTAACTGTATATAAGTCAATGATATAAAAAAGTTCTACGTATTTATGCACAGGGGCGGATGCACATTTATTGAAGCATTGTCACGCGATACTACTTCGTCGAATTTTTTTACTATATACATGTATTAATACTATGATGAAGCGGATAAGTAAGACAAAATAACACTACTTGACATAAATTATCTTTCGACACATTAATTATGTGCTTGATTTTGCTCAAAGAAGTCAGAGGTTCGAACCTCAACTTGAATTTAATTAAGTAAGTTATTTTTTGTCTAGAAATATGATAATTAAAGTTTTTATTCTTGCCTTATCAAGTATGTTATCAACTTTATTTCCAATTTTCCTTTTACAAAATTATAACCTTTTTTTTTTAACCCTCCGTCTTTTTTTAGTACTCTCAAATTATCCTTCCATTTTTCCTCGTTCGCTTCTTCTACACTTTCTACCTCTCTTTCTCCTTGAATCCCTCTATTCCTTCTATCTTTGGGTTGTTTTTTGCATATGTATTTGTTAGGGACTTTTGTCAGATGAATAATTTGAAAACACTAGTGGTGGAGAGAGAAAAAAAAATGAGAATTCTGAAAATGAAAACAAAATTGTACTATACAAGAGCAACAACAATATGGGATAGAAGGGTCTATCATCATTAAATTCATGGGAAGCAGAAAGAGTCGAATTCATTCGAGAGAGCTTTCGATGATCTTCAAAATAGTACAGATGAAATTCTCGCGAGAATAAAGAATAAAAATAGAATCTGATTCGAGGTGAACTCAGATTAACAACGTTTATAACTGATGACAATTGATTTAATCCTGCATGACGCCATCAATCAACAGAAGCTAATTCCTCCTCGCACCTTTGAGGTTATGTACTAAGAAAAATGATATAACAATTTTGGATAATAGTAAAACTAGAATAACTTTGATTAGAGTGCTATATTAGGAATGAACTTACCCTTTTAATGTTTTTTAGTTGTAAATTGTAATTATATATAAAAAAATACTCCTATAAAAGTTTCTATATATATGGTTATCTTTAAAATTATCTGAATTTCTTTTTGTAATATATATACACTAACAATGAACAAATTATATAAAATAAAAAAAAATTAACATCTGATCCTTTTTCCCCCAACATTAAAAGACAAAACATGTGTAACTATATATACATCGTACTTCATTAGAATTTTCATTGTAAACTTCTCAACCAAACCTTTTTTTTCCTCTTTCTTCTTTCCTCTTTGATTATATTATTCTAATCTTCCAAAATGAATGGAGATGAGATTAATAATGACCAAAAAACACCTCTTCTTCCAATTCATAGGTCACAAAGTATGAATACATTTATTCACTCAATTTTTTCACTTAAGAATTTCTTCACCATTTTAGGACCTTTATTATGTATCATTATTTGTTTATTTGTGAAAATGAATGATGCTCCGGCGACTAGCACTAATATGCTCGGAATTCTTGCTTGGATTTTCTCGTGGTGGCTGACGGAGGCGGTGCCGATGCCGATAACGTCCATGTCCCCGTTGTTTCTCTTCCCGTTGTTCGGAATTTCGTCGGCCGACGACGTTGCTCATTCTTATATGGATGATGTTATTGCTCTTGTCCTTGGGAGTTTTATACTTGCTCTTGCTGTTGAACATTATAATATACACAGAAGATTGGCCTTAAATGTAAGTAATTATATTCTTCTATTCCGTGTTAGAATTTTGTTGTTTTACATTAAACCTCTCTATAACAGTTTTAGTAGGTGTTTGGACATAAGAATTGTAAAATTCGAAAAAATAGTGAAAACAATTTTCAAGTGAAAATGGTATTTGAAATTTAGAGTTGTGTTTGGACATAAATTTCAGTTCGAGTTGTTTTTGAAGTTTTGTGAGTGATTTGAGTAAAAAATTTGAGAAACAGCTTTTTGCAATTTTTTAAATTTTCGAAGATTTCCAAAATGCATCTTCAAGTGTAGCGAAGTATTGTTATAGAGAACATATATTTGAGTCAAATTTTATGTCCAAACGCACACTTAACCTTATTTGTTTCGAATATTTTTGGATTATATAGCGAAGTATTGTTATAGAGAACATATATTGGAGTATAACATAACATAAAAATTGATCCCGAAAAAGTCTGACATTTATACGGAAATGTTGTTATATAATAATACTGTTATAGAAAGGTTTGACTGTATTTGTGGGTGTCACGAAATTGGAATACGAAGGAATTTACCCGAATCGTGTACACCAAATTATACTAGTTCACTATAGTCGAGTGATAAATTAAAATAAAGTTATATTATAAATTAAGTTATTAATTAATAAACCTTAAAAAAAATATGTCACACACTTATTGTTCAAACTAGTTTCGGTCCTTTGGTCTTCATCCAAGCACGGAAGTTAAAAATTATCTGCATAAAAAATTAAATAAATTTTGAAAGTATAAGGTTTGGATCTTGTTATATTGTTTTTTCGTGTATAGTGATGTAATTGATCAAAACTTGTTTATAGATGTTGATACTTACCTTATATTTAGTTATTTATTTATTCAACTACTACCAAAAAAAAAAAAATATTAAAGAAACATTTAGTTCTTACCATTAAATTCCTCTTTAACAGGTTTCTTCCTTTTAATTAATGCCAATATGAATATAAATGATATAGCTATCTTTACTAGATTTCAGCAATTATCTGTTGTTGTTTTTCTCTTTTTTGACATTTTCCATTATTACTTATTTTCAATGTCAATAATTCAACACCTCAACCTTTAAAATTTTTATTCTAAACATATTATATTTTTTAAAATTATGCGTTCATAATTTAATATGTACATATAACTTTTAAAATTGTCCACATAAAATACGCGAGTTTAATGAATATGGTGAGTGGTGACACTTCTCTATCTAGAAATTTCTCTACTTCAATTTAAATGACATACTTTCCTTATTAATTCATTCCCAACAAAAAGATATTTTTTTATATTTGAAAACAATTTAACTAAACTTTTCATTTTACATATACTTTTAATGAGAAATTTTTATAGTCACACAAGTGCTTCACCCCACAAATCATTTATCCCTTAAGCAGGAGGCGGATCCACCTTGCGATATACGCGTTCATGTGGACCCAGTAGTGTTTGTTCAAACTGTGTAAATGTGTTCGAAAAATTCACTAAATATCTATAAACATTTAAATGTGAACCCATTTACTATTGAAAATTTACTCAAGGTTGTTCCAGGAACCCATAAACATCAAATCATGAATTCGTCTATGTCCTTAAGCTTTTAGGACCACATATTTTAAAATCTTATTTTTTTTAATTTTATACCAAGTCAAATTACATGATCTAAATTGAAACAGAAAGAGTTGTATAGTTGAATGATTGTAGACAAGAATTGATGTGCATGGGCCATGCAGATAACACTATTATTCTGTGGGAATCCATTAAATCCACCACTTCTTCTTCTTGGGATCTGTGGCACCACTTTCTTCGTCAGCATGTGGATGCACAACGTGGCAGCCACCGTGATGATGATGCCGGTGGCCACCGGAATCCTGCAACGGTTGCCGTCGGTTAACCGGAGCCAGCCGGAATATTCCGATCAGCTTGTGACTAACTTCTGTAAAGCAGTTATTTTAGGGGTTATATACTCTGCATCAATTGGAGGAATGAGTACATTAACTGGGACAGGTGTCAATCTGATATTGGTGGGATTGTGGAAGAGTTATTTTCCTCAAGAAAAACCTATAAGTTTCAGCACTTGGTTCTTCTTTGGTTTTCCTTTGGCTTTGGTGATTTTCTTTGCTTCGTGGGCTACTCTTTGCTTATTGTATTGTAGGAAAGGATCAAGTAGATCTCTTTCTGCTTATTTGGACAAATCTCATTTAAAAAGGGAGCTTGATTTATTAGGTACTTCTTCTAAACCCTCATATTTATTTCTTTATGGCTCGTTTGGTGCGAAGAATAAAGAATAATTAATTTCGAGATTAAATTTAAGATGTGTTTATCCCATGTCTGGTTGGAAGAAAATTATGATATAACTAATCCGGAGATTAATTATCCCGTGATTTTAGTATTTTTTTTATCCCTATGAAAGGGTAGAATAATAAATCTCGGGATAACTAATCCTGAAATAACTTCTTTCTAGCCAAACGACCCCTTAGTTCCCAATTCATCCCTCAAATTATAGATGGATGCGAATCGAGGAAGAGTTCTGTGGGTTGAATTGAACTGATCATTTTCAATCTTGAATAACTATGTATAATTTCAAATTAGTCCTCAAGTAAAAATTAAAATTCTATGGCCAAATATTGATTTTGAAAGAAAAAAAAATTAAAAAGATCTTCATAATCAAACGGGCTCTAAAACTATTTAAAATATATATACATATAATAAGGTCATATTCTTTTTAAATTTATTCTAAGTTTTGAATTCAGCTCGATATTATTAACTTATACTATGTAACTGACACGTATAGAGATAGAATTGAGGCTTATATCTCTACTTTCAAGATTTTTCTGTACTCCAATCATTTCAGTGGTCAATTTTCAGATAATGTTTATATAGAGATTGATGTTGTCTGCATTATTTTAGACAGATTATAATGGTTTTGGACCCACTATTGTGCTGTGTAGGTCCCATGGCCTTTGCTGAAAAGATGGTTTTAACAGTGTTTTCGGTGCGTTACTACGATTTTTAATTACTCTTTAATATAATCCAAATTATTTGTGTTAATTTAAATTTAATTATGTGACTAATTTAATTTGATTTTGTTGCTATAGATTTTAATAGTGTTGTGGATGACAAGAAGTATTACTGATGATATTCCTGGATGGGGATCCTTCTTCAATGGTCGTGCTGGTGATGGAACTGTTAGTGTAAGCACTACACTAAATTATATTATACCACTGATTATAATTAACAAAATTAATCTATATATAAACATTTTTCATTAATCATTCTTAGGATTTCCTGAATAATCCCAGCAAAATATTGCTTTTGTTTTGTTGATTGTTGTTCTAAAGTATTGGTTTCTTAAACTAAAAATAAATTTTCTTAAAATAATTTGATGGTTCCTATATATTACTCTCTCCGGTCCAAAATAAGTGATTTTTTTGTTGTGTTCACACAGATTAAGAAATTCATCTTTTTAGCATTAATTAGTAATGAAATTGACCATATTAACCTTTACTATCCACATAAACACTCCTAACACATATTCCAACACTATTTACTCTAAGGACAATGTAGGAAAAAAATAATTAATTCATTCTCGAAATCTAGAAAATCACTTATTTTGGACCACAAAAAAAGATTAAAAAATCACTTATTTTGGACCGGAGGGAGTACATAATATTTTCTTGCCTACATGGGTGGAGCCAATGAAGAATTTATGGGTTCCCCTAGACCCTATAACTTCCTCCATGTATATATGTTAAACATTCACCTAGTAAATTAGATGCAATATGATAAATTTCGTAATTTGAACTCACAAACTTCAAATCTTGGACCTGTTTATGCTTGCCTATCAAGTAACTACAGTGAGACTTCTCTATAACAGAATCTTAGTATAACAGTCATTCTGTTGAGTTGTCCCACATCGGAGGGATTTGAGGTCATTGGTCTCCTTATATGGTCTTGGGTAATCCTCACCTCATAAGCTAGCTTTTGGGGATGAGTTAGACCCAATGTCCATTTATCATGGTATCAGAGTCAGGCCCATCCCAATATTTGTCACCGATGTTGGGCTTCCATTTATGTTGTCCATGCTCCAGTTTGCAGGCCTGGGCAAGGGTGTTGCGTTGTCCCACGTAATAGAAAAAACGAGGCTATTCTAGAGAAATTTGACTGTATTACATGTTGAAATTTGACGTTCAAAAATAGTTCCTAAGATGTCTGCTTTTTTTCACTGCATATAAATAGGTGATGATGGCAACTTTATTATTCATAATTCCAAACAAGAAGCAACCAGGAGAGAAGCTAATGGATTGGAACAAATGCAAGAAATTGCCATGGAACATAATTCTTCTACTAGGAGCAGGTTTTGCTATAGCTGATGGAATTAGGTCAAGTGGACTAGCTGATATACTAACAAAATCCCTAGATTTCTTATCAAAAATACCATACTTAGCCATTGCACCAACAGTTTGTTTAATAAGTGCAATTCTCACTGAGTTTATCACATCAAATAATGCAACCACAACAGTTATGGTTCCATTACTCATCCAGATTGCTCAAACTATGCATATTCATCCTCTTCTTCTTATGATCCCCGGCGCCATTGGTGCACAATTCGCTTTCTTGCTCCCCACGTCAACGCCTTCGAATGTTATAGGGTTTACTACTGGCCATATTGAGGTTAAAGACATGATCCAAACTGGACTCCCTTTGAAAGTCGTTGGAATTGCTGCTCTCTCTTTCTTGATGCCTACCCTTGGTAAATTTCCTTCATATTTCTTAGTTATTATATTCGCAATTTTTATTGTTATAATGAGTAACGATAAAGTTACTTTAATGTGATAAAAGATATATAGTTTTGTGACGTTAATATTATATTGTACGTGAAAATAACGTTTTTTTTTTTGTGTGTGTTTCAGCACCTATTGTTTTTGGAACAGATAAACCTATAAATGTATCGAGGAATTATTTGCGTTGGTGTGGCTAGTTCTTTGGATAGAGGGATGCATAAGGCAAGAGGACACCAACCTTTGGTTTGGTGATTTTGGACCAATTGCGAAAGGGTTTAAGTTCTAGGTCAATGTAAAAATATTTATACAATCATTTCGATATCATATGGTGTTTCTTTTTTTGAATTTTATTGTATCTAGATGAATTATGTCCCTCAAGGAATCATCGTGGTACAAAAGGAGGAAGAGTTCTTGAATATATCATATTTGCTACTTTCTTCTTGTTGTTGGATTGTAGTAATTGTATAGACTTTTGTGTTCCAAGAAATATGGAATATAATTCCATATTTAACTTTTGTAGTTAAAATTTAGGAGAGTCGAGATACTCCTATGATCTTTCATATTTAACTCGAACTTTTATAAGGTAATATTACTTTTATCCCACGCTAACTAGAAACTATTTGTATTCGGTAGCCGAAAAAATATACTCTTTTCGTTCCAATTTACGTGATTCTGTTTGACTGGACACGAAATTTAAGAAAAAAGACTTTTGGAATTTGTGGTCCTAAACAAGTCAAAAGGGGCCTGAGTATTTGTAAACTTCCCATTAAGTGTTGAATTGTAAGTTTAAGCTAAATTATTACCAACTTTAGAAAGGGGTCATTCTTTTTAAACCGGACCAAAAAGGAAATAGGTTCACATAAACTGGAACAAAGAGAGTATAAAATTTGTATAATTCTTGTATATAACAAATAGAAAGTATATATATACAAAAAATATATTTTTTTGGCTATTATTTTATGAGCGGGTGTACATTGTCATTTTCGTAAAAATTGCGCGGTGCGCCCTATTTGGTCGGCCCCATTTAATCTATACCCATATTTTTAAAATTATTTAACTTATACCCTAATTTTTACAACTTCAGGCGCCACCATCCTCATACCTGCGCAAAACTTCAGCTTATTTAGTGCTGAAGTTTTTACAAATGAACTAAATAACTTCAGCATCTTCTGCTGAAGTTATTAAAAAGCTTTATTGCAAAACTAATGAATCCAACTTCAACATCTTCTGCTGAAGTTTTTGAAAAAACTTTATTGCAAAACTAATGAATCCAGCACAAAACTTAAGCTTATCTAGTGCTAAAGTCTTTACAAATGAACTTAATAACTTCAACATCTAGTGCTGGAGTTTTTACAAACAAGCTTAATAACTTCAACATCTTCTGCTGAAGTTTTTGAAAAATCTTTATGACAAAACTAATTAATCCAGGACAAAACTTCAGCTTATTTAGTGCTGAACTTTTTACAAATGAACTAAATAACTTCAGCACTTCTGCTGAAATTTTTGAAAACGCCTAGAATGCTGAAGTTTTGTGTGATTGCCTTTGCTACTTCATGCCCGTATGCCTGAAGTTTATGCGAAAAGTGGGTATGTTTCTAATTTTTTTTGCAAAGCGGATATAAGTTAAAACGTGACCCAAAAAGCGGGTATAGATGCAAAAGCCCTTATCCCAAGTTTTATGTAAAAATTTGTGATGACCCAAAGGGGTCATTTTAAGAATTTAGACCTAATTCTAGGCTTATTAGACATAAAAAGACTAATTTTAAGTACCTCAATTTGCGTGCGCAGTCCGGCGTGAAACCGAAAAGTTTTTATGTGAAAATATGATAATAGTAATTTATAGAGTTAAAATTTAGTTTTAGTTGACTTTGGTCAACCTTTTGAGTGAACGGACCAGGATCTGTGTTCCAACGATTTTGGGAGACACGCAGTAAAATATGGGTCTCGGGCGTATGCTCGGAATTGAATTACGAGGTCCCAAACCTTAAAAATCAATTTGTAAAGAAAATTATTTTACGGAATTATTAATGAAATAAAGAAATGAATTAATGTTTGAAACCACTGGTATCGGGCCCGTATTTTAGTTCCGGAGCTCGGTACAGGTTTGTTATAATACTTAACTCCTATTTGTGAAAATTGGTGGAAATTAAAGTTTATTTGACGTGATTCGGACGTCCGATTGAGAAGGTAGTAATTTTCATAAATAATAGATTAAAAGAATTTGTACAAAGAAGATTAAAATAAATGTAGTATTTAAGTACTAAAAGACCTAATTCGTACAAAAAGAAACGGCCTCCTCTTCAAGCTCCATGATCTCTCTCGATCTTTGAGAGCTGTGAGCGAGACACCAGAAAAAGACGGACGAATACAGAGGAGCAGCAACTATTTTTCTAATCCCAGTTTCTAATCTCATCTTCCCAAAAGAGAGACCACCCTCCTGGAACCAAACGTTGTAATATTAAAGTTGATATGTATGTTCAATCTTTGGATTTCTTTATCCAAATGAACATTAGAACATAGCTATGTAATTAATGCTACATGCCACTGAAAGTCCTTTTCAAGTTTCAGTTACCAAGGAAACTAATTACATCCCTCAATTGAATTGAAGTTTCAATTATACCAATCACTAAGTGGAAAGGTACTTTGTCGACATTAACAGCAATTTTTGACCGCTGGCTATGACAATCACTCCAGTGAAGCCTCATGTTGTTCAAACCCATTCAATCAGGTTTCAGGCACGGTCTGTTCCGGTCAGCTCTTTGAGTTTCGGTGTTCTTCGGGTCGAGTAGAGTTCGAGTTCGTCCGCTAGATTCGAGTTTTTCCGACGAGGTTCGGTCAGTCTTTCACCTGTCGAGGTCCGATCATGGTCCTATGTATTGTCAAGTTTTACAACAGTGAGCGTATCTATTTAGAGGTTTGCCTTATTAATACAAAGCCCAAGTAGATTCGAGTGCGTTGGAGGCGAATTCAAAAAGAAAAGTCATAATTGAGCCGTGAGTGGCCTACGAAATTGAGGTAAGTGTTTGGTCTAACTTTGACTTGAGGGAATAGGACTCCCACTTATTTGCTATGTGAAAGGTATGGGTGTGGTGTATAGGTGAGGTGACGAGTACCTATGCACCACCCAAATTGTCTGTTAAATATGATGCCCTTCCCGTTCCTCACTTATTTGATTATTGTCTTACCTGATATATGTTCATTATTATTTTTATGACTATTTGGTCTGATTAATTTGTTGTTAGATATTGTTGTGACTATTTTTGGAAGAGTATTGATTGTTGGAGTTGATTTCCATGTGATGTAAAACGGTTGAGAAAGTTTGGCATTGTGTTACGAAGTAAATATAGATATATTTTATGTTCCTGTTGGTTTCATGGTTGAGAGAATATTGATGAAGTTATGAGAAAATTGCAGTTAATTAATTATAATTTTTGAGACAAAAATATTGTGGAAGGCTTGGCCTGAATTGTGATATTTATGAATAATTGAGATGATATGTCTGGTGGGAGCAGGTTGCACGCCGCAACAAGGAGTAATAAGGGTGGACAGGTGGGATCGGGTTGCACGCCGCAACAGGAGTAATAAGGGTGATATATTTAGGGAGGAGCAATAAGGGAGGAGAGGTGGGAGCGGGTTGCACGCCGCAACAAGGAGCGATAAGGGAGGACATTTATATTTTACTGATTTTTAAAGAAAGAGAAAATAAAGGTTTTGAAACGCTAAAATGTTTGTTTTACTATTCCTTATATATTTTGGCACTATTTTTCTTTCAAGTTAAATTTTGGAAATTTGAAAATTTATTTGAGAATTGGTTATAGCTGAGACCTGGAAAAGGCAGTTGAGTTATTTTATTTTGTTGCAGCATTTATTTATCTATCTGTTTAGATTCTTTTCTTTCTTTATTATTTATTATTGCTACCACTTATATAGTTGAAGCCCCGCCTTAGCCTCGTCACTACTTCGCCGAGGTTAGGCTCGGCATTTACTCAGTACATGGGGTCGGTTGTACTGATACTACACTATGTGCTCTTTTGCACAGATCCAGGTACTAGTCAGCAGTAGAGGATTTCAGGACGACCACCGATTTATTTGGAGACACGAGGTACATTTGCCGGCGTTCGCAGATTCCGAGAGTCTTCTGCCATTTTTGCACATACTGTTTATTATTATTCAGAACAGTTATACTATTTCTTTCAGCCATTATTTGTAGTATTCTTTAGTAGTTCGTGGATTGTGACACCAGCCCTGGGGTAGTCTTAGAGTTATTTATATAATTAGTTCGGTGTTCGTTTCATTTAGTTGGTCATTATTATTATTTTGTTTTAAGGTTGTTGGAAATTATTTTAATTAAGTCCATTTTAAATTGATTTATTTATGCTGAAGTAATTGTTTAAGGAAATTGGTTAATCGATTTTCTAACATTGGCTTGCCTAGCAAGTGTGGTGTTAGGCGCCATCACGACCACTAAGATTGAGAATTTGGGTCGTGACAAAATTGCACGGGGCGCCCTATTTGGTCGCCCCCATTTAACCTATACCCATATTTTTAAAATTATTTAACCTATACCCTAATTTTTACAACTTCAGGCGCCGCCTTCCTGATGCCGGTGCAAAACTTCAGCTTATTTAGTGCTGAAGTTTTTGCAAATGAACTAAATAACTTCAACATCTTCTACTGAAGTTTTTGAAAAAGCTTTATGACAAAACTAATTAGTTCAGGACAAAACTTCAACTTATTTAGTGCTGAAGTTTTTACAAATGAACTAAATAACTTCAGCACTTTTGCTGAAGTTTTTGAAAAAGCTTTATGACAAAACTAATTAATCCAGGACAAAATTTCAGCTTATTTAGTGCTGAAGTATTTACGAATGAACTAAATAACTTCAGCACTTCTGCTGAAGTTTTTGAAAAAGCCTAGAATGCTGAAGTTTGTATGATTGTCTTTGCTATTTCAGGCCCGTATGCCTGAAGTTTATGCGAAAAGTGGGTACGTTTGCAATTTTTTTTGCAAAGCGGGTATAAGTTAATACGTGATATAAAAAGCGGGTACGGATACAAATGTCCCAAGCTTATCTACAAACAAGCCCTTTCTCTTCTTCAACTTTAGAAAGCCCAACGGATAAATAGATTTTAAGCCCAAAGGTTTGGGTCTCCATGAGCAGGGGCATTTGCATCTATACCCGCTTTTTGTGTCAGGTTTTAACATGTGCCCGCTTTGCAAAAATAATTGTAAGTGTACCCGCTTTTTCGCATAACTTCAGCATACGGGGCTGAAGTAGCAAAGACAATCACGCAAAACTTCAGCATTCTAGTAGACGGGCCTGAAGTAGCAAGTGTGCTGAATCAAGTGTGCTGATGTTTTTGTTTTTGTAACTGGAGAGCTGAAGTTTTTTTTTGTAACTGGCGAAAACTTCAGCTCTAGAGCTGAAGTTTTTTTTTGTAACTGGCGAACTTCAGCTCTAGAGCTGAAGTTTTTGTTTTTGTAACTAGCTAACTTCAGCTCTAGAGCTGAAGTTTTTGTTTTGTAACTATCGAACTTCAGTTCTAGAGCTTTCTAACAACTCAAATTCTAGTGCTTCTTCTTCTTCTACTTCTACTGGTCCTACCACTTCTTCCCCAAATTGCAACTCAACTGCCACCCTTCAGGTTTGAAAAATATATCACTTCTTTCTCAATTTGGCATTGGTTAATTTCTGTAGCTTCTCTTTTATTTATGTACAATTTGGAAAACGCATTATTTATAATTTGTTTTTAAATAATCTGATAAACATATTTATGGCAATCATCTCATGAACTGAAATTCCATAGCAGCACCAACAACAGCAGAAGAAAGAAGAAGGAGGAGGAGGAGGAGAAAGGGGGCTGAAATTATTTAAAAAGTGGGTACAAGTTAAAAGTTTAAAAAAAAATGGGTATAGATTAAATGGGGGCGACCAAATAGGGTGCCCCGTGCAATTTCTACCCATGAGCATAGGACTTCTGTCTTTAGGGGACAAGCCCAAAATCTAATGGACTGCGAGATAGGCCCAATTACGTGGCTCAATATTACACCAAAATTACGTGGAAGAAATTCAAAAATAGACCTAGTTTCAAAAGTAATCGAAATTTAGCCACTTTTCATGTAAAGATAAATTTGAACGAAAACACCGTTCAAAATCCGGAAAATACTCTACTATAATATATACTGAAATTCTAGTATAATATACTGGAACTCCAGTAAAATATACTGAAGTTCTAGCATACTTTAATGTTCTGGTAACGGGACTATGTTTTCTAAAAAAAAGCTTAACTTACTACGTACCATGCACAGCAAAACGGATAATGTAAAAAAGGAAGCTTCAGTACTTCAACAATTTCAAGAAACTATTAACATCATACAATATCCTTAATATATATATATATATATATATATATATATATATATATATATATATATATATATATATATATATATATATATATATANAATGCGACGTATTTGCTCAATGCCTCAATCTTCCATTGGACTTGTCATCTAAAGTTTGGGATAATAACCAAACTCATTGAATCACAATGTACGTAAATTACATATAATATTAAATGTGTATATTAGTAGATGAGAATTTAGAATAAAAAGTTAATTGGTTTCGAGTTTGAAGTTCTTAACATTAAATTCATTATTATACTTTTAAAATTATGGAGTCACAATTAATATTATTTAAATAAATAATAACTTTTCATATATATATATATATATGAAAAGTTATTATTTATTTAAATAATATTAATTGTGACTCCATAATTTTAAAAGTATAATAATGAATTTAATGTTAAGAACTTCAAACTCGAAACCAATTAACTTTTTATTCTAAATTCTCATCTACTAATATACACATTTAATATTATATGTAATTTACGTACATTGTGATTCAATGAGTTTGGTTATTATCCCAAACTTTAGATGACAAGTCCAATGGAAGATTGAGGCATTGAGCAAATACGTCGCATTAATGAAACTCATGCAATATAAACTAAAGTGGAGTTTATAGCAAATTATGAGTCTACTGCTAATTGCTTATTCTCCTATAGTCATTATATTTAGACTTAATAACAATATACTAATATAAACTTAATAGCAATCTCATTGGATGGCCATGAAACGAATTTTGGGGTATTTAGTACATACCCAGGACTTTGCTTTGCACTACAGTAAATATCCTGTGGTCATTGAGGGATACTATGATGCAAATTGGATCACCGGATCAACTGATTCCAAGTCCACAAGTGGATATGTATTCACTATTGGTGGAGGAGNAAGAAGCTGAATGGCTCCGAAATTTCTTGGAAGATATTCCATTTTGGCCCAAATTGTTGGCACCAATATGCGTACATTGCGATAGTCAAGCGTTAATTGGAAGGGTTGTGAGCGTTATGTATAACGGTAAATCTCGTCATATACGACGAAGACTCTCTAGAGGAATTATCACGATTGACTATGTAAAGTCAAGTGATAATGTGTCGGATCCACTTACAAAAGGCCTAACTAGAGAGGTAGTTGAGAAATCATCAGGGGAATGAGACTATGGCCGAAAACAAATCATAGTGGCGGTAACTCTACCTAGAAGACTGGAGATCCCAAGATCTAGGTTCAAGGAGATCAAACAAAGTCATTAATGACGGTTCAACATTGTCAACTAAATTTTTGGTCCATTCTCGTGATGAGACAATGTTCAGTATCAAGGATAAAGCATTAAGGATTTTTAATGATTTCTAAATTTGATACGGGGATCACCTATGTAAGTGTGAAGTGTTAGCCGCTTCAAGGAAAAATTTTGCAAGGCCAGTTCTCTATGCACTTATGAAACCAGGCGGTGTTCATGGCTGAAACGAACACAACAATGAGAACCAAAGACGGTTAAGGATTGGTTGTGTGACTTGTGGTTGTCTAGGTATACACCAAAGTTCGACGGTTCAAAGATATCAAATCTACCGATTGATCGAGTATATCCGACATAAGTTCACTACGGAAAGTTCAAAGGGAAACCTACTTATCCATATGCAATTAATCCTTGCTTGCGAATCACACAGTTTTTCATGCATACTTCCGTGATATAGCCACCCATTCATGTGGGGGATTTTTGGGTTTTTTTTAAGTATTAATGATTTATTAATGCTTAAAATAGGGTGAATGGAAAATGGAGGGGAAAATAAAATATTTGAGTAATATTTGAGTTTCCCTCCTTAATTGTCCCACATAGGAAGAGGAAAAGACTTTTGATGGGTATATAAGAAATTGCTCTTCTTCTAGCTAATAAAGAGTTGAGAAGAAAGCAAG
>ML243436.1:26509-79855 GCA_005239495.1 Nicotiana undulata
TTCTGTTTTGTAACAGAAAATTAACTACCCTTCAATTTTCCCTCTTTATTATTGAGTAAATAGCCAATTATATCATGGTATTTACTCTATGGGAGGTTTTGCAATAACAGCCATTCTGAAGAGTTGCACCTCTTCAGATTTCAGCCCAACTTTGGCTATAAAATACAAATCCATTCTCTCAGATTTTACATACTAATTTCTGAGTTCTCCTCCTTCTTTCTGCGTACTTTCATCTTCAAAGAAAGCAAGTAAGTGTAATTTGCTATCGAACTTTGAGTTCGCTGAAACACTGGAGTTTGAAGTACCACTACACCAGTGTGTAATTCATTCTATCCTGGGAGGAAATAATCCATAACCTTGGGTACTAGGAGGGGATTAAATTCCTTAAGGAAACATTGTGAATTCAGTGGGCTCGAATTGATTTTTTTTATTTCGTTTACATTTCTGTTTATGTTATTTTATTTTCTCCATAATTGTTTTACAAAAAGAGACAGTTCCAAAAAGCCATATAAAAGCAGAATAAAAATAACAAGACAGTAAGGTGATCAATAATGAAAGAAAACAATGGTTAGTCATAAAATCCTACTACCAACATAACGCGAGATTGTGCGCCAATACTACTGTTATGAAAACTCTAGACTACCTACTCTACTACTCTAATCATCGATCTCCATACCTTCCTATCAAGAGTCATGTCCTCGGCCAGCTAAAGTTGCGCCATGTCTTGCCTAATCACCTCTCGCCACCTCTTCTTTAGCCTACATCTACCTCTCTGTAGGCCCTCCAATGTCAACCTCTCACACCTCCTCACCGGGGCGTCTGTGCTCCTCCTCCTAACATGACTAAACCACCTAAGTTGCTCTTCCCGCATCTGGTCCTCAATAGGGGCCACACCCAACTTGTCGTGAATAACCTCATTTATGATCCTATCCAACCCAGTGTGTCGCCCGCACATACATCTCAACATCCTCATCTCTGCTACCTTCATCTTCTAGGCATGAGCGATCTTAACTGGCTAACACTCAGCCTCATACAACATCGTTAGTCTGACCACCACTCGGTAGAACTTACCCTTAAGTTTCAATGGAACCTTCTTGTCAAATGAAACAACTGGAAGCGAGTCTCCATTTCATCCATCCTGCCACAATACGATGTGTGACATCTTCATCAATCTTCCCATCCTCCTGAATAATATACCCAAGGTACTTAGAACTTCCTCTCCTTGGGAAGACCAGCGAGTCCAGCCTCACCTCCCCTTCTTGAGTCTAGCCACTGAACTTACACTCCAAGTATACTGTCTTGGTCCTACTCAACTTGAAACCTTTAGATTTCAGAGTCTGCCTCCATACCTCTAACTGCACGTTCACACAGTCGCCTCTCATCAATCAATATAATATCATCTGCAAATAGCATACACCACGACACATCCCCTTGGATGTGGCGTGTCAGTACGTCCATCACCAGAGCAAACAAAAAATGAACGAGTGTCGAACCTTGATGCAACCCCATCATTACCGGAAAATTATTTGAGTTCCCACCCGTCGTCCTCACTCGGGTCTTTACTCCATCATACATGTCTTTAATCAACCTAACGTAGCCAACATATACACCTCTAGCCTCCAGACATCTCCACAAAACCTCCCTCGAAACTTTATCGTACGCCTTTTCTAAGTCGATGAACACCATATGCAAGTCATTCTTTCTCTCCCTATACTGCTCCATCAATATCCTAACAAGGTGGATGACTTCTGTAGTCAAACACCCCAGCATAAGCCCAAACTAGTTCTCGGAAATAGACCCACTCCTCCTCACCATTAGCTCTACCACTCTCTCCCATACTTTCATAGTATGGCTTAGTATCTTGAGACCCTGATAGTTATTGCAATTTTGGATATCACCCTTGTTCTTGTATGCAGGAACCATCGTGCTCCACCTCCTCTCTTCTGGAATCTTCTTCATTCTAAAAATAACATTAAATAACCTAGTGAGCCACTCCAAGCCTTTCTTGCCCACACTCTTCCAAAACTCCACCGGGGTTTCATCCGGCCCGGCCGCTTTTCCCCTACTTATCTTATGCATAGCCCCCTAAACTTCATAAACTCTAATCCGCCTACAATACCCAAAGTCACAACGACTCCTGAAGAGTTTTAAATCACCCAATACAATGCTCTTGTCCCCCTCCTCGTTCAAGAGACTATGGAAGCAGGTCTGCCATCTCCGACAGATAAGCCCTTTATCCAACAAAATTTTACCTTCTTCGTCCTTGATGCATTTCACTTGGTCCAAATTACGCGCCTTCCTTTCTCGCACCTTGGCTAACCTGAACAACCTCTTATCCCCACCTCGACTCTCGAGTTCCTCATATAAATTATTAAAGTTGCACTCTTGGCCGCCGTAACTACTAGTTTGGCCTCTTCCTAAGACAGCTTATAATGCTCCCTATTCACCCTCTTCTCATCTTTGTCTCCATTTTCCACTAGCTTTAGATATGCTGCTTTCTTGGTTTTCACTTTTCCTTGCACCTCTTCACTCCACCACCAGTCTCCCTTGTGACCACTAGAGTAACCCTTTGATACCCCTAATGCCTCCCTCGCAGCTTCCCTAATTCACCACGCAGTCCTGGTACACATAGTGCTTGCGTCCCCACTACTCCTCCAAGCCCCCATAGTCACCAGCTTGACCCTCAGCTCCTGCGATTTAGCTTCCACCAAGGCTCCCCACTTTATCCTATGTTGGCTATACATCGTCCTCTTACTCATCTTCCTCGTGATCTCAAGATCCATGACCAGGAGCCATTGAAGGGTCGAGAGGTTCTCACTCTAGATGACCTTACAATCCATGCAATGACCTCTATCGTACTTACTACAGAGTAAATAATCAATTTGAGTCTCGGCCACCGAACTCCGGAAGGTGAACAAGTGCTCCATGTTCTTCGGGAAACTCGAGATTGCTATCACCAAATCAAATTCTCTAGAAAAATCCAGCAGAGACGTTCATCCTCATTTTCTATCTCCAAAACCAAAGCCACCATGCACATCACCATACCCCCCAGAAGTCGCTCTAATGTGGTCATTAAAATTTCCTCCTATGGAAAGCTTCTTTGTATGCGGGATACCCTGCACCATCTCATCCAAATTCTCCCAAAAACGCCTCTTGACTTCCTCATCCAAGCCTGCTTGGGGTGCGTATGCACTGATTTTGTTCAAAGTAAAACCTCCAACAACTAGCTTAATAGTCATCAGCCTCCTAACCTCCACCACTAGTTCACAGAGGACTTTATCAACCAACATACCTACCATGTTCCTGCCCCCCACCCTCCCAGAATACCAAAGTTTGAAACTGCCCACATCCCACACCTTATCTCAAATTTAAAAAGACTAATATATACAAATACTAAAAGATTTTCATAAAATAAAAGTTATACGAGATCACATTGCAATTATGGAAATAACAGTGTTTACCCTAAAATTCGAGTAACAATTAAACTTGTATTGTGATTTTAAGGATATGTGATCTAATTCAATACCAATTGATAAATGATGAATTAAATGAATAAATTAGACAGCAAAATAAATCAAACCAGTGCTATGCAGTATTCTCGACCTCGATTCAGGATAGTCTCGAGATCAAGTAATAAGAACAATAAAGAACAACAGTAGATAATAAATAAGTAGAGAGTAGCGTGTATATTATTTTATCAGTGAATGTATGATGTCTTTACAAATGAATGGGGTGACTCTTTATATAGTAGAGGAATCCTAAATAAGGTACAACTCTAATAAGGGGAATAAATCCCATAATTGATGTCAATAAATGCTTGGTTCAACCTTCTTCCGAGATTTTCGCAGAGATCTTTGGTCGGTTGCTAATATCTCGTCATTCCGTTATTCGACGTCGTTCATGCTCGGTCTCGATCCTCAACGAGCCCTTTGATTGTCACGATTCATACTCTTCCATCGAGTTCAAGCCAGATCCATTATGAGCTTATCCTCGAGGCAGCTCCTCGAGCCTACGAAATCGGACATACCCGGTTTCTTCCGTATACAGATAGTCCCCGTGTTTCTTGGAGTGAAATGATAAGAAACGATTTGAGCCTCGATTTTACGAAATATCGATCATGACGTCTTCCTCGTGACGTAAGCGACAGATGTGACCGAAACATCCCATCGGTTCGGTTCCCCAAATCATTAATTCATGTCAGTTGGCGGTCGGCCACTAGCGCCACCGAACCGTCGGCGTGAGCCTATAAATACCATCTCCTTCGTTGAATCAAACTTCACTTTTTCTTTGATTAAATCTCCAAATCTTCTAACCCTTATCCTCTCCTCTCTATTATCACATGTTAATTCACCGTTATTATCACCGTAACCACCATTTTATATCTCCCTTCGACCTTCTTCACTTACATCAATGGCTAAAATCTCAAAGACTGTACCGCAAAAGGAAAAAACTTCCTCCTCTTCTTCCTGGCCGGCCGGCGATAAAACAACGGTGGATCCAGCTCCCCATGAGTACATTCTCGGCCTGTGTACGCTAAAATATTACTTCAAGGTCGATAACCCCTCATCGGTACCAGGCCGATGTGAGCATGTATCGATGTACATGTGCTTGATAACGGAGAGCCATATATAGGCCATGAGGAGGGACTGCAAGTGGGGTCCCTAGGTCGTAGTGAAAATCTCTGCTCCCGAGGAGAGCATTACTACATATGTGGAGGGGTTCTTAAGTTCTTACACTTACCTCTTCACATAGGGTCCCGTCGACCCGGTGATCCTCGATTTATGCAAAAGATATCAGGTCACCCTTGGCCAAATCCAACCCTCTTTATGGCGCATAGTGATCATGCTATTCTTCTTCTCGCAAGGCCGAGGGGATGGAGTTTACTGTAAACCACCTCATGCGATTGTATCGGCCTCGAATTTATCGAGGACTGATCAGGCTTCAACGCCGAGCAATGATAGCCTATTTCTCGAGCATCGACGAGGATAAGGATCGAGGTTGGATGAGCCGATTTATATGGGTAAGGATCTGAAACATAATACCGGAGGAGAATATGTCGTTCCCTAAGGAGTGGAACCCCAATCGTAAGTAACATATCAAACGTTATTCTCAATATCTGATTCGATTAGGTCTAACATTCTCATTTTATTTTGCATTTATTCCTTGGATTCCCCAAGTGGTCCCCGATCTCAAATATTAGGTTCAGAAGTTAGTTTCGACCTCCTCTCACGTCGAACAAGCATGGCGTGACTTGGCGAGGGGTAGATGGGAGGCCAAGAACCATGGTAAGGATCTATTTTCTTGTGTTCTGAAATATTTATTGTACTCTATCCATCACTAATATTCTTCCATGCGGGACTGACCAAGGATGCCATTTTGAGACCCTCGACTAGTGAAGGAGAAACTAACTCCCCGCTTCCAAAATCGGAAAAGGACAAAAAGAGGAAAACTGCCTCGCAGTCCGAGGACCCCAAGACCAAGCCTCGAAGAGTGAGGCGGAAAGTAGTTGCTCTCACGGTGGATTCGGCCCAAAGCTTGAGAGACGAAGAAGAAGAAGAAGAAGCCGTCAAACCTTCCGAGTCGATGGCGGCTGCTGCAACTAAGCCTCGTGTCAAGCAGGCTTGAAAGAAAGATTCAGATGTGGATCCTGAATCTCCATAGGTCGAGATCATTTCTCGACCAACTGCAACTACACCGGATGGGGCTGGTTTCGAGACTCAGAAGGTCGATCAGCGCGCCCCGAGCGACTTGCTCGGGGCCATGACAATAGGTCAACTTCCTTCGCAGCCGGCCTTTTCTGAGGAGGCAATAAGGGAGGCCTTGGAATTGAAGACTCTCGATATTGGTGGAGGCTCTAGTGTAGGTGATCCCTTCTGGGACTACTTTACCGGGGTCTATAGCGATGCTTCGATCCTTATGGAGGAGGTCCAACGTCTCTTTTCTCGAGTAAGTATCAGTTTCTGTTGGTCATTTTTCTTTGCTTTTTTCTCTACAAATCTGACTTGTATTTTCTTTCTTGTATATGCCTCTGCTAAGTTTCGAGCTGACATTAGTCAGTGTCAGACTGAACTCCAGAAGGTCTCGGAGGAGAGAGGAACGCTCTGAAGATGCTTTATGGCCAAAAGGACGAAGCCACAAAGGACCTTCAAGCGGATCTGGCCAAGGCTCGTGAAGAGGAGGCCGAACTAGACAAGCAGGTAACCATCCTTTGGATAAAGTATAGACTCAACCCAACTGTGGAGGATAATACTTCAATATCTCAGATGCAGCAGAAAGTAGAAAGGATCGAGTTGCTCCGGGGAGAGGTCGATTGTGGCCGGTGGAAAGGGAGTATGGACCACCTAGATGCGGAAAAAAAGACTACCTTGGCCAAACTATCATCAACCGAGGCCCAACTCCAAGGCATCAAAGAGAAAAGCTCGGCCCAAGCCAAGAGGATCAAGGAACTTGAAGCCAGGCTTGCTGAGGCCAAGGCGAAGATCGAGAAGACCAAGGTCATGGCGGACAAGTCCATCGCCATGTACTGGGCCAATGTTGAGGCTGCTCAAATGCAGCTAAGGGAGGCTTCCGATCGAGAGCAATAGAGAAACACCTGGCCAAGTGTCAATCCCAGAGGAAACCCTCGAGGAAATCCACGCTCGAGGTTTTGACCTCTCCGAGGAGATAGCCCAGGTCAAGGTGCTCGAAGCCGAAGCCAGACAACTTGCCTTCTCTGATGACGAAGATGATGATGAAGAAGGCAGTCGAGTTGGATCCGATGGAGGGGGCCGAAGAAGAAGTTTCTCTTGGAGAAGCTGCTCAAGAAAAAGTTATTCCTGGGGAAGTTGCCCCCGAAGGAGAGGTTGGCCCCGACCATAGTTAGGACTTACCTTTTTTTTTTCTTTTTGTAAGACCTTGATCGATCTCTTGTACATACATTTTAATATATAATAGAAAACTTCTTTTCGAATACCATCATAGTTTTCATATTCAAGTATGTTTTATGTCTTTGCCTTGTGAAATTTTTTACTGTTGTAACTTCACCAATTGAGTGAGCCTTGGCTCGAACTCAGAGAAAAATAAACCCTTAGGGTTTTTAGTTAAGCGAGGGTAAGTCCCTGAGATCAACAAC
The DNA here is from genome assembly GCA_005239495.1 of Nicotiana undulata. NCBI lineage: Eukaryota > Viridiplantae > Streptophyta > Magnoliopsida > Solanales > Solanaceae > Nicotiana > Nicotiana undulata. The sequence goes on from ML243436.1 coordinate 33,621, forward strand.
ATGTTTGAGATTTTATCTCGGATGACTCGATCGAAGCCATAGCTGCATTACTTTTATAACTAAGTTCGAGTAAGTTTTGAACTTAAAACAAACCCTTAGGTTTCTTATCAACTGATGGGTAAGTTTCGAACTTACAGTAACATACCCCTTAAGGTTTTATGAATAATATTCAAGCTATAATCTAGTCGACTTTATTTGGGCTCGGAATAGCGAAACCCTTAGGTCTGAATTGAGTGAGAACAAGGTATCGAACTCCAAATGTATTGGCCCTTAGGCTCTTTAGACTGGGCCGATATGGCCTCTATAAAATGGATATTATTTCCCTTTTTCGGCTGTAAAAATTTCTTTATGCCTTTAGCATTTATTTTTTACCCATTGGGGTTTTTGAGGGTCCGATGTCGATTGAAACCCCTTTGCTTTTTGTGCCTTAGCATGTTTGTGTTAGGATAGTTTGGTACCTCTTGAGGTTTTTCAAAGGCTGATATTATCGAAGCCTTTTGGTTTTTCGAGGGCTGATTTTATCGAATCCTTTTTTAATTGTTTGCTGAGGGTATCCTTTTAACCGGTTTTCAAAGAATTTGAAGGCTTATTGTTTATTGCGTAATTCGGACGTCTCCGAGCCGCGTTATTTCGGTCGTAGCCTTTAGTTTGGCTGTAGCCTTGGGGTATGCCTCTTGGGCTTATTTCCTGATAACATTTCGAATTTGTTTGAAATGTTAGTCCCCGATAATGGTGGCCTTGGCCTATATATCGAGGGGTGCCTCTTTGAGGTCTTATGACTTTGAGTTTAGATAACTTGAATATTCCAATCATTGATGGTAGTCCCCGAGTGTTCAAAGTATATTTGTACTTGGCTCTTGAGCCGTTTTTCATAAAATCATAAGCATGAGATTTGCATAGTAGAGAATTTGCTTCGAGACACGAGATATTTGATAAAGAAAGGATGCTTCTTTGAATAATTTATACATGCGTACATGATTTTCCATCGGGACTCGACTAACCAATATGGACACGGTTCATTCGACCGTTTGGCCCATTACAAAATTTTTACTATCGGAGCCCTTTGACACGAGATACTTTTCTCGAACACATATCATCTGAGGGTGATGCCCTCCAGTATTTGAGGTTGATAGCAAAGAAGCATTGGATACTGTTGAATTTTCCTCAGGTAGCACATAATTGTTGCCTCGTTAAATACCTTGCCGGAAAAACCCATTTGGGTAAAATCGATCTAAGTAAAAAAGAGTGCAACACGTACTTTAAAACCTGAGGTCTCGATGCCTTTGGTCGAACTCTTGCAATGAGTTAGTGTTGTGTATATATATATGTATAAATTAAAGAAAGGAGAAAGTCTTACCTTAACAATAGTATCTCTTGAGAAGTGATATGTTCCAGTTGTTGGGCGGTGATTCGCCGTTCATTTTCCGAGTTTATAAGACCCTTTTCCGATTATATCGAGGACTTGATAGGTTCCTTCCCAATTTGGGCCGAGTTTCCCTTTATTAGGATCTCGAGTGTTGGTGGTGACTTTCCTTAGGACTAAGTCCCCGACTCTGAAGTGGCGAAGGTTGGTTCTCCAATTGTGGTACCTTTCAATTCGTTACTTTTGTGTAACCATTCGAACGAGTGCAGCTTCTGGTTTTTCATGTAACAACTCGAGGCTGGTATTCATAGCCTCATGGTTCGATTCCTCTGTTGTATGTTGAAACCTAGCATTGGTCTCTCCGACCTCGACTGGAATCAAGGCTTAGGAGCCATATACTAAGGAAAATGGAGTTGCTCCTGTGCTAGACTTCAATGTTGTTCGATATGCCCAAAGAAGCTCGGGTAGAATTTCTCTCCATTTCCCTTTAGCTTCGTTCAACATTTTCTTTAGGTTTTGGATGATAGTCTTGTTCATTGATTCTGCATGTCTGTTCCCACTAGGGTGATACGGTCTTGATAGTATCCTCTTTATTTTATGATCCTCGAGGAATTTCGTTACTTTGCTTCCGATAAACTGTTTACCATTGTCACATACTATTTCTGCGGGTGTCCCAAATCAACATGCGATGTGATCCCATATGAAATTTATCACCTCTTTCTCCTTGATTTTCTTGAAAGCATGTGCTTCAACTCATTTAGAAAAATAGTCAGAACTTAGCTTTACCTGGGGCCGTTGGCAGAGGGCCGACGATGTCCATCCCCCATTTCATGAATAGCTTTAGGGATAGGACCGAGTGGATTTGTTCTCCGGGCTGGTGGATCATCGGTGCAAATCTTTGACATTTGTCGTGTCTTCGAACAAACTCCTTAGAGTCTTTTTCCATGTTATCCCAGTAGTATCCTCCTCTAATGACTTTGCAAATTAGCGACTCGGCGCCGGAATGGTTCCCACAAGTGCCTTCATGGACTTCTCGTAGAACATAATCAGTATCTCCTGATCCTAAACACATTGCCAATGGTCCATCAAATTTCCTTATGTATAACGTTCCGTCTTCGTCTAATGTAAAATGAGCAGCTTTAGTTCGTAGGGCCCTCGATTCTCTAGGGTCCGATGGGAGCTTTCCATTCTCCAAGTACTCGATATATTTAATCCTCCAGTCCCAAGTTAAGCTTGTAGAATTTATTTCGGCAAGTCTTTCCTCGATCACAGATCTCGAGAGCTGAACGACAGTCCCCGAGCTGATCTCATCTTCTTCGACTGATGATCACAAATTTGCTAGTGCATTAGCCTCATTGTTTTGTTCTCGATGTACATGTTGTAGAGTCTGTTCCTTGAAACTGTGCAAAGTTACCTGCAATTGTCCAAATACCTTTGCATTATATCCTCTCGAACTTCGAATGTTTTGTTCACCTGGTTCACCACCAGTAAAGAGTTGCACTTAGCTTCGATGACTTCTGCTCCCAAGCTTTTGGCTAGCTCGATACCTGCAATCATGGCCTCGTACTCGGCCTCGTTGCTAGTCAATCTAGAAGTTTTAATTGATTGTCTAATAGTGCTACCCGTAGGAGGATTCAAAATGATGCCTATACCGGACCCCTTCACATTCGAAGCACCATCTGTGAAAAGGGTCCAAACCCCTGATGACGTACCTGATTTCATTAAGAGATCCTTTTCGACTTCAGGTACGAGGATTGGCATGAAATAGGCCACGAAGTCCACCAAAACTTGAGACTTGATGGCCGTTCGGGGTTGATATTCAATATCATACCCACTGGGTTCGACGACCCATTTGGCCAATCGGCCCGATAGTTCGGCTTGTACAAAACATTACGGAGTGGGTAAGTGGTTAATACACAATATGGGGTGACATTGAAAATATGGCTTTAATTTTCTAGAGGCGCTTATTAGTGCAAGTGCCAATTTCTCTAAGTGTGGATACCTAGTTTCTGCTTCTCCTAAGGTTTGACTTACATAATAAACAGGAAATTGTGTACCATGTTCTTCCCGGACTAGGAAACCACTTACCTCGATTTCGGATACTGCCAAGTATAGGTAAAGTTTCTCATCTGCCATAGGAGTGTGAAGGAGAGATAGGCTCGAAAGTATCGCTTCAATTCTTCCAATGCCTGTTGGCATTCCGGAGTCCATGCGAAATCATTTTTCTTTTTGAGTAGGGAGAAAAACCTCTGGCTTCGATCCGATGACCTCGAGATAAATCAACCCAAGGCAGTTATCCGTCCGGTCTGCCTTTGTACGGTTTTTACACTATTTATGACGGTGATGTCCTCGATGGTCTTGATTTTATCGGGGTTGATTTCGATCCCCCGATTTGATACCATGAAGCAAAGGAATTTTCCCGAACCGACCCCGAAAGCACATTTCTCGGGGTTGAGCTTAACTAACATGTCTTCAATATAAACTTCCATTGACTTACCTATTAATTCCTTGAACATTTTATTCACTAAGAGTTAGTAAGTAACTCCTACATTTTTTAGCCCGAAGGGCATTACATTATAGCAATATGTTCCATTCTTGGTGATAAAAGAAGTCTTTTCTTGGTCTTCCAGGTCCATTTAGAATTGATTGTACCCTAAAGAGGCGTCGATAAAAGTTAGGATTTCGTGGCCGGCCGTGGCATCGATCATGCGATCGATGTTAGGCAATGGAAAATAATCCTTCGGACATGCTTTGTTTAAGTTCTTATAGTCTACACATATTCTAAGTTTGTTCCTTTTTTTAGGGACTACAACTACATTAGCTAACCATTCGGGGTATTTTACCTCCCGAATGGACCCTATTTTGAGAAGTTTTGTTACCTCGTCCTTTATGAAGGCGTGCTTTACCTTGGATTGGGGCCTTCTCTTTTTCTTCACCGGTCTGAACTTGGGGTCCAGGTTCAATCGGTGTGTCATTATCTCCGGTGGGATCCCTGTCATGTCTAAATGGGACCATGAAAAGCAGTCTATGTTATCAATAAGAAATTGAATAAGCCTTTTCCTGAGTCCGGGAGTTAATCCCGTTCTCAGGTATACCTTTCGCTCGGAAAAGTACTCGATCAGTATAACATGTTCCAGCTCTTCGACCGTTGATTAGGTGGCGTCCGAATATTCAGGAACAACAAAGGTTCGAGAGGTTAGAAAATCCTCCTCTCCATCTTCATCTACTACCTGTTTCTCTGAATCGGTCGAGGCTAGGTGCGGTGATTGCTATTTGGTTGTTTGTCTACCTTTGGTGCTCGATCTTTCTGAGGTCGATAGTGTCAAGATCGGAGTTACTTCATCGATCGCAAACATTTACTTTAATGCATGTTGTTCCCCGTATATCATTTTTATACCATTCGTCATCGGGAAATTGATCATTTGGTGAAGGGTCGACGGTACTGCCCTCATGTTGTGGATCCAAGGCCTTTCAAGTAGTGGATTATATCTCATGTCGCCTTTGAATACATGGAACTTGGTATCTTGGATGGTTTCGGCCACGTTCATCGGTAGAGTAATCTCCCCCTTAGTTGTTTCACTGGCCATATTGAAGCCATTTAGGACTCGAGATGCAGGTACAATTTGGTCCTGCAGGCCGAGCTTCTCCACGACCCTCGATCTGATGATGTTTGTCGAGCTATCTGGATCCACTAAACACGCTTAACTTGAACTTTATTTAACAAGATAGAAATTACCAGAGCGTCTTTGTATGGCTGAGAAATGCCTTTTGCTTCTTCGTCATTAAATGATAAAGTGCCTTCGGGCACATAATCTCGTGTTCGTTTCTCTCTAGTGATCGGCACCTTAGTGCATTTGAATATGGGTCCTTGTGGAAAGTCGACCCCACCGAGGATCCTATGAATGGCATGTTGAGGTTCTTCTTGTTCATTCTTCCTGTTGTTGTCCCTTTCCTTGAAGTGATTCTTAGCTCGATCGCTGAGGAACTCTCGAAGGTGGCCCTCGTTGAATAGACGGGCTATATCCTCCCTCAATTTCCTGCAATCTTCGGTCCTATGACTGTGTGTGCCATGATACTTACACATTAAATTCGGGTTCCTTTGAGAAGGATCAATCTATATAGGTCTGGTCCACCTAGTGTCTCTAATCTTTCCGATAGCCGATACAATGCCCGATACCTCGACGCTTTGTACTCCGATAGCCGAGGTGCCTCTATGGGATCCGCATTTCAAAGCCAATTTTACTTATAAGTCCTCGAGAATTCTATCCTCGATCGCTTCTTCTATCATTCCGGGTGGAGTTGCGTCCTGGACCGTTATTCCTTTGATCTGCAATATATGGCTTTACCGATCTTTGTTCGACCTTGGCTCTCTATCGACATCCCTCGATTTTTACCTGTCGATCTATTTGGATGTACTGAACCGAAAGGAGCTCCCAATTGGTCGTCTTCGACTCTGATAGTTGGTTGATATCGATTGTGAACATCTACCCAAGTTACATCTAGGTACTCGATCAAATTTTGTTTCAACTGACGCGATGCTATCGAACTCCGTTCATTCAACCCTTGGGTGAAAGCTTGAATGGCCCAATCATCTGTGATCGGTGGCAACTCCATGTGTTCCATTTGGAATCGAGATACGAACTCCCTTAGCATCTCATTATCCCTCTGTCTCACCTTGAAGAGGTCCGATTTTCTTGTTGCGACCTTTATGGCCCCGGCATGTGCTTTTACGAAAGAATCCGCCAACATGGCGAGTGAATTGATGGAATTTGGTGGAAGCTTGTGATACCAAATCATTGCTCCCTTCGAGACGGTCTCTCCGAACTTTTTCAACAACACAGACTCGATATCGTCGTCGTCCAAATCAGTACCCTTTATGGCGCATGTGTAAGAGGTAACATGCTCATTGGGGTCAGTGGTCCCGTTATATTTGGGTATGCCAGACATACAGAACTTATTTGGAATGGGCTTCGGTTCCGCACTCGGAGGGAACGATTTTTTCACAAACTTCTTTGAATCAATTCCTTTCAAGATCGGTGGTACCCCATGTATCTGGTTAACTCGGGAGTTATAAGTCTCCACATTTTTATCATTGGCTTCATTTTTTTCTCTCCTGATTCAATTCTCTTGGTGAGTTCCTCGAGCATCTTCATTAAGGCAGGATCGATCATCGATGTGTTATCACCCGATCTTTCCGATACTTGATCGGTACGACGAGTAGTCTCCGGATCGACCTAGTTCCAACAATGCATTTCTCGGAGCGAGAAAGAGGAACTGCTTGAAGTTGCATATTAAAACTCATTAAAGCTCGCATCATTATGTTCGATAAAAGGAATGAGGGAAGCTCCAATATTTGGAGCTCTGTGCTGATTTTGTAACTGAGCAATGGCGGTTTGTTGAGCATGAAACATTTATAATATCACTTGGAGACTGACTCCTTCGTCTCCTCTGCCATGTGTACCTCGGCCATTAGTTCGGCCTTCTCTGCGTACACTCCCCTCGGGATCGGCGCCTAGGTCCGCATTCAGAGCAACGTGCGAACTAACGTCGACTGGATTGATGGGCGTTACCCCTCCGAGATCAGCCTGTGGCACCTCGATTCCTGGAGCGATAACATTCTCGTTTTCCCCGTGAAGTCTGAGGCCATTTTCACCGTGTGTGGATGCATTTTGTGAGTTTGACATGTTTCAACCTGAAAGCAAAAATTCTTGACAAGAACAAGCGTAAAATAGTGTGTTTTATCAGAATCAATACTGAACAATTACTATTATCCTTAGCCCCACGGTGGACGCCAAACTGCTTACCCTAAAATTCGAGTAACAATTAAACTTGTATTGTGGTTTTAAGGATACGTGATCTAATTCAATACCCATTGATAAATGATGAATTAAATGAATAAATTGGACAGCAAAATAAATCAAACCAGTGTTATGCAGTTTTCTCGACCTCGATTTGGGATGGTCTCGAGATCAAGTAATAAGAACAGTAAATAACAATAGATAATAAATAAGTAGAGAGCAACGTGTATATTATTTTATCGGTGAATGTATGATGTTTTTACAAATGAATCGGGTCCCTCTTTATATAGTAGAGGAATCCTAAATAAGGTACAACTCTAATAACGGGAATAAATCTCATGATTGATGTCAATAATCGCTTGGTTCAACCTTCTTCCGAGATTTCCGTCGAGATCTTTGGTCGGTTGCTAATATCTCGCCATTCTGTTATTCGATGTCGGTCATGCTCGATCTCGATCCTCAACGAGCGTTTCGATCTTCACGCTTCATACTCTACCATCGAGTTCGAGACAGATCCATTATGAGCTTATTCTCGAGGCAGCTCCTCGAGCCTACGAAATCAGACATTATTTCTACATACCTACAAACAATACCAGGGAAAAGAATTAATAGCTATACTAGATCATATAACGATACCAGGAAAAAAAATTAAATTACTTTCTAGATTGGATTACTATATTGAAAAATAATAAATAAAAAGAAAATATTAGAAGATATTCTATATCAGATTGCAAAATCAAAAATAAAAGAAAATCCATATTAGATCGGATCACAATAACGGAATATAATTGAAAACTTTTCAGAAAAAAAAACGCTAAAAGTTACACTGGATCGGATTACAATAACCGGAAAGTATACTGAAATTTAAAAATAAAATTTTAGAAAAACATTGCGCTTTTAACTCCTCAAATATCAACAAATTATGATTTGGTCATTGTGATTTATGGTTAAGCACATTTAACATTTTATTAATTGATATGTAAATTTTTGAGCTATTACTCGTAGGAGTGTCAATGGATATTTAAAAACCGACTAAACCGATAATCGCAGAGTACCGAATCGAATTTTAGGTTTCTTTTAATAAAATTGTAGGTTGTCATATAAATCTATGATCGTACCGATAATTAGGGTAGGTTTTTTATTCTATGAATATAAATCGAGAAAATACTTAACTGTATCGAATAAATTTATAATGTGAATAATATATTTATATATTAAGTTTAAAGTAAAAAAGCACTAAAATTTTTGTTGGGCTTGGAATTATAAACCAGTTACGAGCCAACAAGTAACTAAACTCAAAGTCCTAATTCCCAAACCTCTTATGCTACTGCTATTGAAACTAAATGATTTCCAGCATGTTCACTAGAAAGACACAAGGCATGATTTTGATTTACCTTTTTAAATATTTAATCTTCTATGGACTTTGTTCTTGAATCGCAGCTTAGTTAGTATTTTTCCACTCATGTGATTTATATTATTTCTGTATTTGCGTAGTTTCTTTTACGCTGATGTAGAATAGTTGATGGATCTACAGAGGCGGATCCAGGATTTGGAGTCTGTGGGTTCCTGTCGCAATTTCAAATTAATATACCATAATAACTGGGTTCCCAATTAGGTATTTATAGATATTTAGTAAATTTTTTAATAAAAATACAAGGTCTACGCAAAAGTTACTGGGTTCCCGGGAACCCATACGTTGTATTCTAGATACGCCCTACACTCTAGTAACCTTTAATATTTTCTTAACTCATCACCTTTTAAGTTATTGCATTCTACTTCTATTGGTGACTTTTATATGACATTAAAAAAAATCGAAAATTTATCGAACTGTACCGATACCGAAGAGAAACCGGCATGATTAAAACGGTTTCAGAAAATCTAATTTTTATTATACATTATAGAATAACTGAAAATTAGTATGGTACAAATTTTATAAAATAACCGGTCGAACGCAACCATTGACACCCCTAAATGCTCGTGAATCTTTACAAATATTACGAACTGTTAAATAATTTAATAACTGGTATATTATGTTCTCTAAATACTCATTATTATTAATTGGAGTTTAAACATGCTTAGTTCCAACTATTACTAGGACTAAATTTAGAATATATGAATAATTAAAGGACCAAAAGTGTAATTGAAATTCTGAAAATCAAACGTAACAGAAAATACAAATACTCGTCTTTCCCCTCTCTTTTCACACTCTAACAGTGTTTCTCTGTTCTTTCTGCAACACTCTTCAGTCTTCTCCATTTCAACCAAAGTAAGCTTATCTACCGATTTCTCTGCAATTTAGGTTTCAGAATTCTTTTATTTTTTACTTTTATTTATTTATGGGCTTAAACAACAACAACAAACGTAAGCTCAATGATTTCGCCGCCGATCAAGTAGAATTCTCAGTCCCTTCCGCCGTCAGGATGCGAAAAGACCAAATTCTCCCTCCAACGCATATTCAGTTTTTTGTCCGGTTGTTTCCCGGCGGAAAAACGCTGGTAATTCAAGCCGATTGTAATGACTCAGTTGAATCAGTTCACGAAAAAATCATGTTGATCACCGGTATACCGGCGGTGGAGCAGAGGTTAATTTACGGGGGAAAGCAGCTTCATCAATGGGATCAAACGTTATCGGATTGTGGTATTCAAAAGGATGCGAGCTTGGAACTTGTAGGCCGAATGCGGAGCACAGGCCATCCTCAGGCGTGGCGGCTTATCAATGACTTAATTTCATTAATCTCCGGTATTTTGAAAGGCAATTATCCTTCTGTTAATTCGAACTCGCATCATATAATAAAAATGCTTATACAGTTTTTAACTATGACTCCGAAGGATAGTACTGAAAAAGCGTATGAACACTTCCAAATCTTCATTTCCTCGTCTGCTCCTGCAGCTCTGGTAATGCTTTACATGTCTTCAAATTATGCTAACAAAATTAGTGCTGATGAAACCGTTCGTTCATTTATTGATGCGTTTAAGAGTATGTTGCCTGTACCTGTGTACAATGGATGTGTTCCTATAGTGTTAGAGTTTTGTAAGCTTCTGAGAGGAGCTGTTGGGATTGATGATCGTTTGTATGATAAATGTCGGAGTAGTTTAGGGGCTATAGTAGAGTCCACTGGGATCGCGAGGTGCAAGGCTGAAACTAAGAAGTTGTTAGCATTGCAAGATGTTTTTCCGTTTGTTCGTGAGGTAGCAAGTAAGTTATCTTATGATTTGGAATTGACAATGGGATCGCCTAAGCTTATTGGGTTATCATTTAGCATTGTGCGTGATTTTACTGTATTTATGCTTCCGGTGAAGAATGTAATACGGTGGCAAGTACCATTTCGCTTTCCAATAACTTTCCCGTTGAACGAGGATGTCACCGGTGAAGGCGTGTATTACAAAGAGTATATTGAATGTTTGCATCATATTTTCTATGATTTGCTAGATAAAATGGAGATGTGTTTAAGGGAATTGGAAGACCAGTTGAGTTTGAAAGAGAAAGGAAAAGACAAACCTATTGCACCCTGGTGGTCTCAGTATCTTGTAATTCTGAAGGAGTTAAATAGTATATCAAAACTGTATAAGGGATTGGAGAAGGTATTTTGGCAGAAGATGCAGCAAATAAAGCTTTCATTATGCTTTTTGATAGTTTCATTTGCAATAAAGTCTGATGATTATGGGTGGGTTCTTGAGCACAAAGAGGTAACCAATTTTGAGTTGAGGAGGCATTTGGCAATGATGATGCTTCCGGAAGTTAGAGACGAAAACGAGGAGCTGCATGAGATGCTCATTGACAGGTCCCGGTTGCTGGAAGAATCATTCGAGTACATTGGACAAGCTGATTCCAAATTGCTACGAGGCGGTTTATTTATGGAATTCAAACATGAAGAAGCTACTGGTCCTGGTGTGTTGAGGGAGTGGTTTTTATTGGTATGTCAAGCGATCTTCAACCCTCAAAATGCTCTCTATGTTGCTTGCCCAAATGATCGTAGAAGGTTTTTCCCAAATCCAGGTAAGCTTTTAGTGCCTTTATGTACACATTTTTTTGCATTTTATTCTCACTTGAACTCATAAATCTCCAGATTTTTGCTAGTATCAGTATCTACATTTTTTTTAGTATGAAACAGAGGATAATTTTGTGTGGATATGACAAGATGTGTGGATATCCCATAAGGTTGCTTGATGTGGTTGCTCGTTGCTAGTCTCATTATTCATGTTTTCCTGAAACTTGTGTCTTGCAGCATCTCTTCTTTCTAAATTGATTTTGTATCTTTTCCTGTTCGTCAGAGAACTGTTTTTTACTTGCTTTATGACCCTTGGATCCCACCTCTTGTTATGTTCAAATAATAGATAACCAAATTGGAGCTTGTATTCCACAAGGAAAAAGTTATGAAGGAACTGGTAGCTAAGAATTCATGTTTATCATGGTATACGACCTAATCTAAAGAATAATTAGGATCTAAAAAGGATTTTACTCCTAATTTTTCCTGTAAGCTTCTAATAATCCATATTGACTTCGAGTTTGGTTGTATACTCTCCCCCCAATCTAACCAGCGCCAAACACACTCTCCCAATCTTAACAATCTCTAAGCTAATTTGAAAGTACTTTTGACCCTTGAGTTGCTGTAATTTTGACTTTGGCCCCATAAAACATGAAGTCGTGCTTTGGCTATCATTTGTCCAATCATTTAATGCATCACGGAAAACTAATATTACTCTCCGTATTAGAATGTAAATAACATTCATCTACGATTTGTGCTTGCAGCATCTAAGGTGGACCCATTACACCTTGAGTATTTCCGCTTCTCTGGTAGGATGATTGCATTGGCTTTACTGCATAAAATTCAAATCGGTGTTGTGCTTGGTCGTGTGTTCTATTTGCTATTGGCTGGAAAGAATATTTCATTGGAAGACATTAGGGATGCAGATCCATACTTATACAGTAGCTGCAAGCAGATACTGGAGATGGATCCAGAGATGGTGGATGAAGATACACTAGGCTTGACATTTGTTTGTGAAATCGAAGAGTTGGGGTCCAGGAAAGTGGTTGAGCTTTGTCCCAATGGGAAAGATACTGTCGTGAACAGTAAGAATAGGATAAAGTATGTTAATCTTCTTATTCGACATCGTTTTGTCTCATCAATTGCTGAGCAGGTAACACATTTTTCTAGAGGTTTTGCTGATATAACTACCTCAAGGCTCCAAAAGTCCTTTTTTCGGTGTTTAAATCTTGAAGATCTTGATTTGATGCTTGATGGAAGTGGAACTGCTGTTTCTGTGGAAGATTGGAAAGCACATACAGATTACCATGGCTACAAAGAAAGTGATCCTCAAATATCATGGTTCTGGAAGGTACATGGTTTTTATCTGCTAGTCACTATGTTTTCATAATCTTTAGTACTTGGCAATTTTACGCTTTCATCCCCTCTTTCTTCATTATTTGTAGAAGCAGTAAATTTCTAACTCAGAAACTTTTTTTTTTCTTTCAAAGTTATTGCACTGGGAAGCATTTGTGTTGGGAGTTTGGGAGGTTCATATTGGTTTTTTTACTTTACCAGATTCTCTTCTGGTAGAAAATGTTTTGCCGGAATAACATCTAATAAAAGCATGAACATTATAAACGGGATATATTGTACTCATATACCTACTTTATTTGCCCATCTTCCACTCATTTTCCTAAGTGCGTCTTATGGTTTTTTTAAAAACCGCACCCAGCAATTCATATTAGTAATCCTGCGGCGTACGGTTATTTTTTCTCATCTATATAATCACACTTCGAATACCAATTCCGATTATTCAGACTAAGATGAAACAAACAGTCCTTTTCTATTTGTCTTAGAAGCTAGAGCTTTATAAGTCAGAAAAAAGAAAAAGGAAGAGTTGAATTGAGAGAATTGGCAGAAAGCAGGAGAGCAGAAAGGATGTCTTTGGTTACACCAATGCTAGGATATATAGCAGGGGAAAGAATTACTTTTATGAGTGAGTCTGTTACTTTGTCGATTGGGACAAGGATAGAGCAATATTTAGAGTACACTTTTAGGCCTGTTGCTACCCTGCCTCACACCTATGTCCTCATTCTAGCCAAAATTGGAAATGATCACGTTGGATGCAGTGGTTCTATGAAGGCATCTGGGAGGCCTAAACAGATAATAATATGTTTTTCGTGTGTAACTATCAGGGTAAGCAACTATGGAAGGCTCTTGGTCTAGTGAGTTTACAGTCTTTCTTTTGGTTTCCCTAGAGCTGGTTATGGGTGTACTTTCGTTTCATTGGTCATGCTAAAGAATTCTTGGATTGAGGCCTGCTGGCTTTGTTTTATGATATATCACACAAATAATTTAGTGTCAAAAGTTAGTCTTTGTCTGCTAATTAGTAGCTTGCTTTTACGGTTTCTTATAGTGGATAACGTAAGTTTGAGCTTCCCTTGCACACCTGCTTGAGCTACTCTTTTACCATTTGTCAGTCTTGTGTCTCGGCATTTGCTGTTCGTGGATGTCACGGTGCAATAAGCTACGCGAGGATCTTCCTAGTCCCTTCTCTTTCTGGCTTCTGTTTTTATGCACTTTTACTGTACAACAGAGAGATAGGTAGATTTTTTGTGTTAGGAAAGATAAGATTCTCAATGAAATAGGATTCACGGTTACACCAAATATCAAGACACAATTCCTCTCTCTTTTCTCATTTACATTCCCAAGATAGTTTGGTGGTTTTTGGATATGGATCCCAGGTAATTGATTATTGCGAACTGGAATTAGTTGTTGCCACTCTGAATATTGTAAGGACAAACCTCCAAGTGTTAGGAGATGTGATACCAATAACATTTGTTTCTTTCCTTCCATGCAGATAGTTGCGAGTATGCCTGCTGAGCAGAGAAAGGTGCTCCTTTTCTTCTGGACTTCAATCAAGCATCTGCCTCTAGAGGGTTTTGGTGGTTTGGGTTCTAGACTTAACATCTACAAAACCTCGGAGTCCTATGATCACTTGCCTTCTGCGAAAACATGCTTCTACCGCATATGCTTTCCTCCTTATAAATCCATGGCCATCATGCAAGATCGACTCCGCATAATCACCCAAGAGCATGTTGGTTGCAGCTTTGGTACCCAGTGACATGCAAATTTTGGGATTGAACTTGCACATAAGATATGTAATCAGCTTGTACATGAAGTAGGATATGCCTACCTGGTACCTATTTGAAACTTGACTTTTTTATGGTCCTCTTTTATTTACCCGTCTCTGCATGGCTGAAGGTCGTACTCTCAACTCAATGTATCACAGACTGACGAGTCTAAGACAAGTTAGAATAGCTAATAGAACTTGGCTTACTTCTACTGAATGAAAAAAAAAGTTCCAGTCCTTCTTCTATCTTATCTATGCATGATCGTCTTCGATCCTTTTTTTCCTTTTCCCTTATTAATTGTGTTTACATGGCTGAATATTTTGTAATTTTCCAGATTCTCTCCCCCCCCCCCTCCTGTCAACCGTTTATAGAGGTATAACATGGTAAGTCTTCTAAATTTTTTTCTGCGTCGCAAGTCTCATTCCTCACTCGTTTTTAATTGTTTCAAGGTGTTCGTATCTGTATAAAATTTTGACTATATGCATGTATTTATACAGCCTGATGCGCTTCATACTTTCTTTTTTTTAACTTTTATGATGTTGATATTGAACATTTCCCTTTTTGATTCAGGCATGTAATGTAACTCTCTTAAATTCCAGAACAAAAACTACCGAGAGTTGCAAACTTGTATGTGATTTGCGCCTTGTCATTCTGTAATTGTGGTCAACTTTTGTGTTGTGCATATATTCATTATCATTTGTGTTAGAAGCGATAAGTTTGTGGAATGAGACATCAACCTTAACAGAGGTGGAGCCAGAATTTGAAACTTATGGGTTCAATATTCTAATTCCTTTAAGTTACTGAATTCTTAATCAACAATTTGTATATAACTCAATAATTTTTTAAGAAAAATATAGGGTTTGGACAAAAGTTACTGGGTTCAACCGAACCCGTATCCGAAGGGCTAGCTCCGCCCCTCTATGTTTCGCCAATCAGGCTCAAAATGTCAAGAATTGATGTAAGGTAGGACCTTAGTGTATGGTTTCTTTTGGTAGCTATCTTGATGGATCTTTAAGGAAGTTTTGATTAGGATATAGAGGGATTATCGACTCTTCTTTTCATCTGCAACTTGTCAAATTATTGCGTGTAAAATTCGATATATATATATATATATATATATATATATGTTTTTTCTCTTCCGTTGCTCTTTTTTTTTCTTCAAAGGAAAACGAAGCCTTCCTTATAAGTACTTGCTTGATCAAAAGTATATGACATACGAAACCATAGCTTTGCTGACTTTATGAGATCTAATTTTCATCGCGACATTATTGACGTCTGTGCTTTTCGCAAGTTTTATTTTTTTATAACGAGAGAGTAAGGAGTACAAACGATAGGTCCGCTCTGAAAAGTTGCGTGTTTTTCATTCCCTATGTGGTTGGCATGCAACAATCTTCTTGATTGTGTTTTAACAGTAAAATGATTCATTTTTTTATGATCAGATAGCAAACATCGAGCGAAAAATGAAGGCATTAACCCATTAATAAAAACAACAAAAAAAGATATTGACCCTTTATTATAATAAGAAACTAGAGATCAAATCTCATATCATCTTAATCAAACCATAGCAAACTGAACCCTGGACAAGATAACAAACATAGCCAAAAAAAACTATGGATCATCCCACCCGACCACCTAGACCTAGGCATATGCTAAAAACAACATATACCCTCACTTTAACCATAATAATATAAAATACTAAGAAACAGAATAAACACAACCAACTTTTATAAGACCATCATCATTCACCAACCATTGAACTATTTCCCATCTTCACTATAATTCTTCAGAATTTACTCTTCAGCTTTCTCCACTGGAACTGCTTTCTCTTCAACAGATTCTGCTGCTGCTACTGGTTCCTCAGCTGCTGCATCTGTGGTTTCCTCAGCCACTGTTTCTTCAGT
The DNA here is from genome assembly GCA_005239495.1 of Nicotiana undulata. Lineage (NCBI taxonomy): Eukaryota > Viridiplantae > Streptophyta > Magnoliopsida > Solanales > Solanaceae > Nicotiana > Nicotiana undulata. Next base: position 49,784 of record ML243436.1, read on the forward strand.
TACTGGAGCTGATTCCTCTGCTACAGGGACAGTTTCTGGTTCCTCAACAGGGGTTGCTTCGAGTTCAGCCTCCGCGACTGGGGCTGCAACCCCTTCAACAGAAGCCGCAATTGGTTCCTCAGTTGCTGGCTCCTCTGTTTCTGTGGCTGCAGTTTCTGCTGCAGCCACGGGTTCTTCAGCAGCAGCAGGGACTGCTTCCTCAGCGGGAGCAGTCTCTTCTACTGCTGCTGCTGATTCGACGACGGATTCACTTTCTACAACTGGGGTTGGTTCCTCTACTTTGGTTTCCTCTGGGGTTGTTTGAACCTCAACCTCAGCTGGAGTAGTCTCTACTGCTGCTACTAGTGCAGATTCAACCTTCAGACAAAATTTGAAATTTCAACAAAACGAGAAAAAAATATCTATATAGGCTATAACAATTAGTTGGAAATATGTTACCATCATGTTAGTATGTTTACTTTAGTTCCTATATTTACTAGGAATTTTTTTATATCCGACCACGATTTATATGACAGTAGAAAATATAGAGAACTTAAATGAAGTGACATAATTAGTAAAGATTCATATATCTGATCCTAACTTGTTTGGTATTGACGTGTCGTAGTAATTATGTTTTGAATTCTTGATATCAAACTATGGTCATAAAAAACTCTCATCAAGATATTTCATTATAAAATCTTTATCCAAGAATGATCTAATAATATTTTCAAGATATAAAGAATATTGATCAACCATTAGATTATTCACTTCATCAGATTGTGTAAAATGTAAATCTTGAAAAGGGCACTGATCAGTTGAAGAAATGAAGAAAAAAATTGCAAAAAAAATATTACTATAAATGTACCTCAACGTTGGCCATTGGAAATTGAAAGAATAAAGTTGAAACTAAGAAGAATGGGAAAAGAAGAAAAATAAATAAAATGGAGGGGGTCTTAGGAAGAAAAGGTGGCCAAAGTGTTTATAATTTGTGATTGGTGATGAAAAAGGATCAAATGAGAGAGCTATAAATAGAGAAGTAAAATAGACTGTATTAATTAAAATAATGGAAAAAAAGAATCTTGAGGGATATACAAATTGACATCTCACATCACTAACATAAAAGGATGTCCAAAAAAATTAGGATGTCAGTTGTAATTGTATTTACTTTAGGCTTAATAAGCAGCCCAGTGTATTAAGATCTCGCTATGCGCATGGTTTGAGGAAGGGCCGGACCACAAGGGTCTATTATACGCAATCTTACCCTGCATTTCTGCAAGATCGAGGCTGTTTCCACGGCTCGAACCCGTGACCTCCTGGTCACATGAAAACAACTTTAAAAATTACGCGAAAGCTCCCCTCACTTTACTTTATGCATAAAAGAAAATTAATACTAAAACAATAATAACTATGTTTCAACCCCAAGCAAAATAGGGTTGGTTATATAAACCCAAATGTATTGTGCTTTTTAAAGATACATTATAAATTAATTAATTTCATGTTAGTTGCCGACCTATGGCAATTCTTCTCATTTATTCAAGTAATCAAGTTTGGGACATAATATGAATAAAGTTCATATAAACAACAATTACACTTCAATTTCAAATAGGTTAGGGTCGATCCAACTTATCGCAATTGTTCTCCTTATCCGAGCTTGAAACTGACAATATAAGCAACCTCACACCGACCGGCGATGTGATATTTTCCAACACATCCTTTTTTTTTCTTTTTCTTTTTTTCTAATTGATTTTCAAGATGAGGAACTTTTTCTTTGGTAAGATTATTATTAATTCATTTATTAATTTGTCTAAAGGCATTTGTTTGATTAGGAAATGGCAAAGTCACATGGTGGTGGAGGCCATTTCCTATAAACAGCTATGATATCTTTTTTCTTGAGTGGTTTCTTCTGTGTTTTGTGCAGTAGGGCACGTAGGTGACTAAGACTATCATGCTTTCATGTTCTAATAATTTTTTAAAAATAATATTTTCTTTTTCTGTGCCAATTACTTTTTTCTTTTTTAATTACTTTTTTCTTAACTCTAGATCTTTACAACAAAATCTCTTGGTTTAAGGGAATGAATCTAATTGCTAATTCATGCAAATATTAATACAAAATGACTCAGCTTTATTCTAATTTTAATATATGTATTTATTGGATCATGTAGTGACAGAGTAAATACATCACTAATTACTAAATTAAACATTTATGGAAAAAGAATGAAAAGTTTTTAGTGAGAATAAGCTTTTAGTTTTTTATGTTAACACGAGAATACAAAATATTCCTATTTCATTTTATGCCACATTATTTTTTTTATTAGTCCATTGAAAAAAACATATTTTTAAATTAAAAATTAATTTAACTTTATATTTTTTATTTACCACTAATAAGAAGCTTCTATCGTCGCACAAATATTATAACATGTTCGAAACACAAGTTTCAAAATACTTTTTTTCTTTCTTAAACTTTGTAACGAGCCGGGACGAAGCCACCTGTTACAAAGGGTGGTCAACTGACCACCCTTCAACGAAATAATACGAAAAATTACATCATGTATATAAGTAAAATACTGATTTTAGATGAATAAAATATAAATTAAAAACCATCTGTCGGGATTTTCTTTTTAGTTCTTTCAAGTTTAAACACCCTTAGAAATATTTATGACTTCGCCACTGATAACGAGTCCAACTATGTCACATAACTTGAAACTATCAATATTAAGTAATGGGAACCGGGAACAGAACTAGAGTATTAGATACGTGTTCGAACAAAACCGTTAATATTTATTAAATATATATAAATATTTGAATGTAAGTCCAGTAATTAAAATTATTTGTGACTTCGATGATAAGTTTAGAACCCATAAATTTCAAAAATTGACTCGTGACACTGTATTCAAATTATTATTTTTTCTGTCGGCATGGCACAATTTTTATTTACAGTAAAATATATTGTGCATAAAATAAGATTTCACCAGATATTTCCCTTAGCTAGTAGTTTTGAGTAAAATGTTTTTTACGAGAGTGGTCAAAGATGAGAATGTTTAGAAATTTGAAAAAAATAGCCAACTTGATTTTCTTTTTGATTTGTGGACAAATCGATATGAACGTAAAGGCCAAAATAATAGTGAAGGGCCGGTGCCGAATTGGACCCCACTATCACAAACTACGATCATAAAACGTCCAAATGGGTCCCATACCACAGCAGCAATCTGACGTGGCACATTCTTTTTCAGAGGTGAAATTAAAAAAATAGCTAGATTTAAGGATGATAATTGAAAAATAGCAATAATTTTAAAAATAATTAAAATTTAGTCACTTTTCATGTACAAAATAATATTGAACTAAAATACTATTGAAAATATGGAAAATATTTAAACATAATATGCTAGAATTCAATTTTTTTTAGTGAACGTCCAACATAATATGCTAAAAGTTCATACACGAGTGTTCCAATCTTTAGTATATTATGCTGGAACTTATAGTGACTGAAGTGTTACAGTGACTGAAGTTCCAACATAATTTGATGGAAGTTCATACACATGTATATTAATCTTCAGTATATTATGCTAGAATTATTCGTATTACAGCAAAATAATTACTATTTTTCAATAACGTTATAAATACTAATTATTTTTCAATTATCACTAAAAATACCGGCTAATCCGTGTATTTTTATCGATTTATCCACATACTTTTGGGCTTTCTCTGAATGGGCCCTACTTTAATATGTTTATTAGGGCATTGTGGGACCATAGCTAAGCCTTGAGATGCTTTCCAGGTACAACACCTCGTGCTATTTGGGTCCCACTAGCATGCCCTCTCTTATTTTGCCACGCTGGAGTTGTGTCATCCGCCACTTCATCGCGGATTGTAATTAAGTGGTAAGTATTTATTTATTCGAACGAAAATATTCATTAAATAACTGACGAATATTAAGAAGAAAGTAATATCGTAAGCAAATAAGCCAGTAACAGATTTGTCCCTTGGGCTACGTTAATATGAGCTTAAACGCAGGTATATATAAAGTAGTATTATGCTTATATGTTAATTCGCCTAATATATCGCATCTTTTCTTTGTAAGCTTGTCAGCTAAGAAGCCTGTCAACTTTTTTTCTTTGATCCCGCCTCGTCGATCTGCCTTTCGTCATGGCCGTCACACTAATCCAATAAGTGTTCACTAAAAGTGAAATTCATTAAGTTAAAACTTTATTGCCTTCGGTCTAAAATAAGTGATTTTTTTATCTTTTATTTGTGGTCCAAAATAAATAATTTTTTCAGATTTCAAGAAAGAATTTATTATTTTTTTCATACATTACCTTTGGAGTAAATAGTATTGGAGTATGTGTTAGAAATATTTATATAGGATAATAAAGATTAATATGGTCAATCTTATTGCTAATTAATGCTAAAAGAAAAATTTCTTAATATACATTCAGACATACAAAAAAATTATTTATTTTGGATCGAAAAAAATATTTATTAGTATAAATTATACGAATAATGTTGTTACCAGAATGATGTTAGACATGCTGACACATTTCTGAATAGAAAAAGTAGGCAGTACTATTTGATATTGCCCTTAACTATGAAGACATCGATATTAGTGCCAAGAAAATACATATACATACGTTAATGTTTTAAATTTGATTTTAGAATGTCTTAAGCTACCGTTTCTATTCTTAAACGCGATTATCTCTTCGCCGAAAAATTATACTATATTTAATTTTTTTCTTTTATGTATCTTTATTATATGTTAATTTTCCTTAATATTTTGATGCATCTAATTATTTATACTTTTACACTCCCTCGATAAAAATTCTGATTCCGCTATTGCTTACATTTCAATTTAGATACACATTTCGCTTACTTAGAGTTAAACTATGTGAAGTTTAACCAACATATTAAATTATTATTTTTTCATATTGACAAAAGAAAAATTGTAGTAACTTATAGTATTTCTCGTATAGTTTGTAATTATCTAAATTTTAATTTTAAAATATTAACTTAAACTAATCCAATTTAGCTTTAAAGTTTAGTCAAATTAACTCTCGATAAGCAAAATGTGACATCTAAATTGATACAGATATAGTAATAAAAAAATACATTTTTTTCAGTTGTTACAATTATTAAGTAAATTTCTATCACTTTAATACTGCTAAATAATCTCGAATTAGAGTGCACAAAGCATAGTCAAGAATGTATTAATTAGTACTAATACCTATCCCTAATCTATAAACTAAAGTTGTTTTAAGACTTTTGGTTGATTTAGATTGCTTAAAGCCATTATTATATGACTTATCAATTTACATACACCTTAATTATATAAAAGATTAAAATATATATTTATTTAAATATGATACTAGTCAAGATTCTTTCCGATAGAAAGCTTAGCAGTATTATTTTGTACAATACATGTTACTCTGTAAAGGTATCAAAAGATAAAAAGAATTACTGATAACATTTTTATTTGTTCTAATTCATATACAAATAAAGGGTCCCATTTAAGAATTTTAATATATTGACTGTGGCAAAACCAAGTTGGTATATTCCACGTAAATTATTTAAAGATAGGATATAAAGTGTGATGGCTCTTGTGTTTGGCTACTTTCCACTATAATAATTTTATATTTAATCTTCTTATATTGACACTTTGTAAGTGTAATATCGTAGACATCTGAATTTTAAAGGATCAAACTAAATCCTAAATTCAAGATATATACTACAGGATTTTTGAAATTATATGAGTCTATCAGGGTTTCTCGAAAGTTACTCTACCGTAAATCCTAACGCACACCTATATAAAGGGATACATATTCCCTTGAAGAGGGTCTCAAAAATCCATAAATTCTCGGGATATTCACAAATGGACCAAGGCATAAAATAATATCGTGATCAATAGATGTTCTTCTTGATAATCAAATACTTTAAGAAGAATATTCATACAATGATCGGCTTTCATGGAGATCAAATAATCCAGAGAGTTCTGTATCATCCTACGTTCGAGAATAAGCTGATCCAGTCCTCGAATCACGAAAAACAATTCGAATGAAGAATCAAGGGATAAGTAGAGTTATAACTCGCAATGTTTATTAATAAAATCACTTTATTCTTTTGTGGTTGCAGTTTACTTTTCGTATGTTGAAAATTTATTGCAAACAAATATAGTTATATAACCATTCAAGAGTAAGTATAATATGATAGTATAAAACTTTAATTAAGTTTAATTAAGTATTTTTATTTTAACCAATTACTTGGATAGTAAAGGATCAAAACCCTTCAAAAATTATCGGATTTATTAGGATGTTACAATCATAAAATTTTAATCAATTTTATTATTTTAGAGAAAAGTAATTTGAATATCTACGCTATTAACATGTTAGTACTGCTGAAACAAACATACTCACATGACTTTTTGTCCACCTCTATATAGTAATTATTCTTTTTGATTTCCCACCCGATAACTATAATAAGGTTGTATATTTGTGTATAATCAAACATCTCTATAATAGTTTCGTTCGTTTGTTTTGAATATTTTTTGATATTATAGTAAAGTGGTGTTATAAAGAATATATATTATAATATAATATAAAAATTGATTTTAAAAAAGTTTAATTTTTATAATAAATATTATTATATAAGAATGTTTAAGGTTGTGCCCACCCATCAATTCTGTCAAACTCGTATTTTTCCTCGTTGTTTCTTTTGTTTTGCTGCGACAAACTTGCGTGACGTGTGTTTCTTCTTTTTTTGCTTTTGATTTCTTTTCGTATTATTTTTCTTTTTTTTGGACACATCTCATTATATCCTTTTCAATAATTGTGCATTCCTCATTTCTTCTTCTCCAAAACACTTGACAATCTTGGTATTCCTCACCTCATTTTTATTTTCTCATTTTATCGGTAACATAGAAAATTAAATAAAAAATTTCACCATATATACAATGACGAAATTAGAAACTTTTTTAAGGTATCAATTTGAAAGAAGTAAAAAAAAATTCTGACAAAGGGTGTTCAATATGTGTTATATACCTTTAAAATATAATATTTACCTATATATACAGTGTAATTTTTCGATCAAGGGTGATCAGTTGACTACAGTGGCGAAGTCAGAAATGTTTCTAAAGGTGTTCAAACTTGAAAGAACTAAAAAAAAATTCCCGACAAAGGGTGTTCAATATATAATTTATACATTTAAAATCAGTATTTTACTTATATACACAGTGTAATTTTTCGCAATATTTCGATAAAGGGTAGTCAGTTGACCACCCTTTGAAAAGGGTGACTTCGCCTCTGTTTGACCACCCTTGTGACCATAACCATGGGGCTTCGCCACTGACCATATATATCACTCTTGATATTTCTCACTTTCAATTCTAGGCAAAGGTGTAAAAGAAATTACACAATTTGATCATTTACAAGATAATTACATGCAGTTTTTTATGATAAGAATTAATTTATAAACTTCATAGAGTAATAAGTAACACGTTATAATCAGTTAAATTATATTGATCATATATAAAAGATTTTGCAAATTCAAGAACACGATCGATACGATTAATTGGTCTGTGCGCCTCTCTTATTACTTTTTTTATCCCCGGTTCTTCGGATACAATTCGATCCTTCTACGGTCAGCTATTGATATATATTTTATATGCTCTTTGTGGACATGAAGTGAGAAAAATTATCTTGACATGCAATATTTACATATAATGACAAGATTCCCTTAAAACGACCTGAGCTATTATTAGTTCTGTTTTGTTTAATCATCGTAAGCATCAAGTTTGTCGGCTTCTAATCGTTCAATATAACTAAAACAGGCCGCTGGTGCAAAAAGTATTTTGCCATGATTGATCCAGATCAAGAAAAAGTCGTCCTTTTTAGGCTAATTTTTATGGCTCAAACAGTACTTGACTAGTGACGGAGTCAGAAATTCTATAATGGAATATCAAAATATAAAAAAGTAAAACACACGCACCAAAAATACAAGAGGAGTCAATATATATATACTTAAAAATAAGTTTTAACCTAACTAAACAGTGTACTTTCCGATGAAGGGATGCCAATACCCCTTAGCAGGGCTTCGCCGCTACCCGCTGACCTATAAGTTATACGTAGACAATTATACTATTACTCCAAGGCTCCTTTAGTCGGTGACTTTACAATTACATAAGCAAAAAGGAACAAAACATTGAGACAACATTTATATTATAAAATATATTGTCAAATCTTAGAATAGAAATTCATAACTTACACGGTAGATCCTTCGATAGATAGGTAGTTATATACTTCGAAAATGAAAGTTTTTTTTTTTTAAGTTATCAAACTACTTTAATATGGATTATGTTTCAAAATCAGAGAATTTAAGTTCTTCTTGTCCGATATAAAATGAATGTATGAGTCATGCTCTAAATCTCCCCATATCCACTCTTAAATACAAGTAGCTAAATTAACAATATTGACTCTTTCAAATATAAAGACAGCAAAATGAATAAAATTCCTTATTTACACACGGGTTTAGAGAAGGGCCGCATTACAAACGCAATTATTAGTGTTGATTTTACGGCTTGAAGAACTCGTAATTTCTAGGTCATGTGATGAACAGAAACAGAACTAGAATTTAAAGTTTATAATGGGTTCTGAAATTATCATTAAGCTTATAGCTCATCAAAGTTAGTGAGTTCGCGCAATTCAAAATTTATGTATATTTAATAAATATTTTGATTTGGATTCATTTGAACCCGTAAGTAATAATATCCCCGCCCCTGCATATTAAGGCGGCTTTACTAATACCCCAAAGCTCTTTCAAATATAATCAGCTAACTTAGTTTATAACTTATGAATCGTTCAAGTAATGCAGTTAAACCTCTCTATAAAAATTTGGTTTGTTCCGAATATTTTTGAATGTTATAGTACCGTTATAGAAAATATATATTTCCTGACTTTGTCCGTGTCAACAAACAATTCGAAATAACTTGATTCCAGAAAAACATGATTTTTATAGTAAAGTATTGTTATATAAGGATACTGTTACGGAGAGGTCTAACTGCACGGTAAATTTATGAATACGTGGAAGCAACTCCAAGCTTGTTCTACTTTGAAGAAAACATTATAAAGACTGTTCCTTCAATTTCCTATAATTATGGACATCGTCGACAAGAACCTTTAAAATATAATGATTCATGTTGGAGTCATTTTTCACTTTTAATAAAATTTGCAAAACCCTCCTGTCTGGTCTCTAAAGTGAATTTAATTATTGAAAAAAGTGATACTGTATGGACGTTTTTAAAATAATAGCAGAAAAATTATATAATTTTTGTAGATATATATATATATATTTGCATGTTATATATAAAAAGCTATACAAATTTTATATACTTTTACGACTACCAAATATAAAGATATTTTACATTATCAGTGTAATTTGGTTAGTTAGTATCATTCTTATCAAATTGCTAATTGATAGTGATTCTATAGAAATTTACTTGCAATTATTTTATAAATGATATGACGACGTAAATATGTTTTATACTAAAAAACTTTTCCAAAGTTTATTTGATAATTTTCAGAAATCAGAACACAGACAAAACTATATGGCAATCAAAACGTCGTAAAAAGAAGAACGATAAAATCCTAGGTTTCTTGCCTTAAAAGTTGGTCATTTAGATTTGCAATTATTTCATCAATTCATTGACTTGACTGTCTGTCAACAACTTTGGAGACTACCAACGAGGGTTGTGGCTCATTCATCCTTAACTAGAGGATTCGGGTTTAAATCTTTAAGTATGAAGTCGCATTTGTTAGAGAGCGTTTTACCCCCAATGTGAGACTTTCTGGCGCGAATCCGATACCTTTGTTAGGAGCGCTTTACCCCCAATGTGAGACTTCCTGGCGGGAATCTAATACCTTTGTTAGGGAGTACTTTACCCTCCAATGTGGGACTTCCTGGCGCGAATCCGATTGTTAGAGAGCGTTTTATCCCAATGAGAGACTTTCCGACGCGAATCCGCATTTAGTCGGGCCCCAATGTGAATACCGGACACCGGGTGAAAAACCAAAAAACAACTTTGGAGAGTTCTTTTTTAATCTAGGTTTAATTTCCTTTTTTAAATAGAATAGATGAATCTTCTTCCTTGCCTTTGTTAAGCAATATGATTAGGTTTTTCGAGAGGACCAAAGTGATGGTTTGACAGATTTAGAGGAGTCGAAACGAAAATAAAATAATATTAATGGATTATATGGGATTTTAGAAATTAATACATTATGATCTTTACCTCACTAAAAATACATTATTGAAAATAATAGAGGCCACCTTCTTTTATGGAGTTGCTTTCATGATAGATATCATCGATCTTAGCTTTCTTATTTAACCAATACACGTATTTTTTATTGAAAATTGACGTACATTTAATATGGGTTCAGATGTTTTAAATAGTGATATATTTCTCCTTCTTTTCTTTTTTTTTTTGCCGACATAAATAGTGATATTTGATGTAGCAATCTTTTTATCATTCTAATTAACAAGATCGCGAAATGTTAATATTTATTTCAATTTTAATGTAATTTATAAATTATTTTTCCTGTAATTGACAGAAAGTAATTTAACCAGCATTACAGGAAAAATAATTTAAGAAAATAGTGTCATGCTAGGCGAGAAAACTACAATTTATGAGGTAGAAATATTTATAGGGGAGAAAGTTGTAAATGCATGAGTACGTTTCTTGAAATAATACTAGTTTGGTCCAAAACAATTGTAGTTACAGATGATTTAATATTGAGCGGTCTCGGTGCACAAAGCATCTCGCATTCACGTAGAATTTGGAAAAAGGTCGTATTTCAAGAGTGTGATATAGACAATCTATCCTAATAATAGTATTGTTTATCAAAATATACTGTCGTCACTTAGGCCTTAGTTAAGCACTTTAATCGCACAAAGGATTCAAAGTTAACATTACTTAGGCCTCATTTGTTTTTATTAAGATTAATACGTCTGAATTTGAATACACGTCTGAATATCAATATGCGTATTATTAAGATTAAAATGTATGAATCTGAATTCATATCTGAATAATAAGATGTTATATTAAGATTTGAATACTAAATAATTAAAATAAATTATTTTCTCTACATCTGAATGTATAAAAGTTTCTTTATTTGAACAGTACTAATTATTAATTCAATCAAATAATACTAATTTATTTAATACTATATTAATAAAATATTTTTATAAGTTATATGGTGGTTGGTGGTGCTGATTGTGGGTGTTAATTGTGTAGTAGCTGATGGTAGTGATTATTGATAGTAGACGGTGGATGACAGTCATAGTTAGCGGTGATGATTAATGGTGGCGGTGACCGTAACTACGATGGGTAAAATATAATGGTGGCTAATAGTGATGATCGATGGTTGTTGTGAAAATAGTGACCGGTGATGATGGTTGTAAATGATGGCTAATGATAGTGACAACTGACATTCGTGCTTGAGCTTGTGGCTGAGGATTGATAGTAATAGGTGATGGTACGGTGATAGTAGTGGTGGTGGTGGTTAGTTGTGAACGTGTCGGATTTATGATGAAATGTCATTTTTTGAATAAATTCTTGAATGTGTAACATTTTAATGATATTAAAACTGTGTATAGATCTTAATTATTAGGATATATTCAGATCCATTAAGTGGTTATAATATTTTAAAAAAGAAAAACTTAATGAATAAGATTTGAATTATTAAGATTCATAACTAAAACAAAATGCACTCAATGACTGAGATCTAAATAACTAAAATTCAGACCTCCATTAAGTGCAAGTAAATGTGGCCTTAGCGAAATGACTCTGGAATTATAAGGGATGTTCTAAAATAACTCTTATAGGCCAAATAACATTTTAATTAAAAATAAGATATATCAACTTAAAGGGCATAACTATTTGAATCATAACTTCGGGGTTGCCTAGTTGGTTTAGAGGGCGATTATTCTTATGAATGACTTGGGATCGATTTTCCCTCAATGCCTTCTGGGTTGAACTTGTCGCACGAGGCTTGCCTAGTGCGGTTTACATCCCTGTGTGGTTTGCAGGCTATTAACAAGGGGAGGTTTACCCAGCGCACACTAAGTGTTCACCAGAAAGTGCTCACCCGAAGGGCAGAGACTGTAACACAAATTATAGTTGCTGCGAGTTTTCCCTCCTACCAAAAAAAAAAGGAGACGTGGGCCACAAGTAACACATTAACTGTCGAGTTGCACGACGAAAAAACATGCAAACATAAGGATGCACACTCCTCCTATCTCCTCCATATAAATATTCATCACTTTTGGACCCCCTCTCCCTTGTGTATTTTGAGTTGTAACAACACATGTAAGCAGGTGAGGACATTTAATTTAGTTTCATGTACTCGGAGGCGGATTCGGAATTTTGATTTTGTAGGTTCAACTTTTAAAGTTTTTAGCATTGAAGTCATTGTATTTTTAAAGTTAAGGGTTCAGACTTACAATTTGTTGCAATCTTAATGAATTTTTACACATAAACTTATGTTTTGCGTCGAAAATACTGGATTCAAATGAACCCGACGGCCAAACTCTGCATCCCTCTGCATGCACTAGCTAGTCTTATAAAAGCACACGGCGGGGGTCCTATTGGGAACTTCAGTTGGATATAATTTTCTTCACGAGTCATATTCCCAGGGACCATGACATTGCAGTTCAACTAATGCATTAAAATTCTATAACGTACCAACCAAAAACATTAAAGTGCTCATGCATTAACTACTACTCCTATGTGTTAATTATATCCTGTATAAGAAAATTACTTGATAATAACCATAGAAGAAATTAAATCACAACACGTCAACACAAAAGGCTTAAGAATACTTATAACATGATGTGATATTATCTGTTTTGGGTTAATCTCAGATGATTTTTCTTCAAAGGCCTCACACCATTAAGAGATCTCTACATCTTATATGTAGACTCCCAATCTTTTCAGCTATCAATGTGAGACTTTGTTCACACGCCCAATAATCTATCCATTGAACTAAGTTCCACGTGGTTCACTGCTACAATCAACGGGTCTCCCCCCAAACTAAGCTCCATGTGGCCCATAGCCACAATGCATGGGCCAATTTTCGAGATTCACCTTGTGTCATCCACATTGTTAGAGTATATACGGTTAACTCCATGGTTCATCAACAACAATTGGTGTTTAAGTCCGAGATTCTGACGCACATGACGGAAGGTGGATCGACGAGGGCCGATCAAAGAGAAGGACTATCAGGCTTCTATGATGGCAAGTTTATAGGGGATGCACCTGAAATCTTAGGTAAATCTCACATCGGAAAAGGAAGAGGATACAAGTTCACGTGGTACTCGTGCTTTTGGGCTCAATGATGACATAGTCCAAGGAACAAATCTATTAAGTCTGTCGGGCCGAAGCGGACAATACATATCATGTAGGAAATTTTACCTCATATAGCAATGGTATACACCCTATTTATTATAAATCAAAATCATTTTAAAATATTATTTTCTATAGCTACCTTCTATATTTTATAACAAAATAAGTATGTATGGTATATACTACCATTGAGGCATGACATACGCTATTTATGTTTTTCCTCTCTGTTAGACATCCGGACATACCTATTTTTAAGGTAATTGTTGTTACTGTATTCATGAATACATGGCGCGAATACATGTGAAATACATGCACCTACAGCTGGACTACCCTGATTTTTAGACGTTTTTATTGTTGTATTCATGAATACAGCAGCGCGAATACAGCGAATACACTACCGTAATAACTGAATAGTACCTATATGAAGTAATTATGTATATATATATGGTAGCTATAAGAAGTTAATAACCACCGTACAATAGTGATTTCTGAAAAACCATTGTCAAAAATCAGAGAGCTGGTTGTTTCAGAAAAAACTTGCCCATGTTATCTATCATATGCGAGATGTCATTAACCAAGATCTCCCAACTGAGCTAACATAATCCGTTCTGAATTTGTTTTCCAAGTATTATTGTACTAAATGGACTAGTACTAAATAACATTCGTATAAATCCAACAACGTATTTCCAAGAAAATGTCATTCATCGCATCGAAATACTTTAACCATCACACCTTTCGATTATTGAATGGTACAAAATATTAAGTGGAGATGTTTCGAAAATGTCTAAACGATCACATGAAAGTTGCATTCAGTACTCTTCATTGATTTGAAAAGAAACAAAAGGATATTGAAGGTAATTTACCGGGAGAAATTCGAAAATAGCCAGATTTACAAGTGATCATTCAAAAATTTCAAAAATAATCGAAATTTAGTCACTTTTCATGTAAAGATAAATTTGAACAAAAACCCTGTTCAAATACGAAAAATATTCTAGTATAATATACTGGAATTACAGCATAAGTATACTAAAACTCTGGCAACATAATATACTGGAGTTCCAGTATAATATACATCTAGCATAATATGCTAAAAGTTCATACACATGTGCTCCAATCTCCAGTATATTATGCTAGAACTTTTTGCGTGTTGGAGTTGCAGCATAATACGCTGGAAGTTCATACATAGATGCACTGATCGCCAGTATATTATGCTGGAACTTTCCGTGTTGCAACAAAAAAATGGCTATTTTTTTAATGACTTTGCAAATGTTAGCTCTTTTTGAATGACCAGTCCGAAAACTGGCTAGCCCGCGCTATTGTTACTAATTAACCATCTAAAATGTTATACTAATTCTAATTCTAACAACACGAAAGATTTCATTAGCTTCTATTACAGAATGGACCACTTCGCGAACAATACCTAAACCACTTCTTTCTGTGCCCAAACGGCAAATTCTGGGCAACAAAAGTCACTTTAGTACAAAAAGAGAGCAAACAGATTACACAGTAGTCGGCCTGCATTAAACCCCTTGGGGTGCGGCCCTTCTTCGAACCCTATGTGAACGCTGGATGCTTTGTCCACCAGACCCCTTTGTATAAACAAAAATATAAACCACTTATCCTAAAATATAAACCCGTGTTTAGTACACGGATTGTCATGGAAACTGTTGATATGGAGATACAATTGCAGTTTTTTTGTCATTAGCATCTGGTGGAAAGGTTGGAAATTTTAAAACTGCTGCATGGAAGTGGCAATAACTACAACTTCATCCAAATACAACTAAATAAGTATCAAAGTTACCACGGTGGAATCAACCGATTTCACCGGCTGTAGGCCACCTCGGTGCAGCAGTCAGCAAGCAAAATGCTGCACAGCTGAAATTGAGAGAGAAATTTAAATCTACATTCTTAGTTAACTTGTTTCCTCTAGACTCAATTCCTTCGCCTGTAAAGAAGCTAAGCTAGTTCTTACTCAGAACATTATGTTCACCTGCCCTTGCTTCAGGATTGAAGTTTTCACCAGATCAAAAGTGTCATCCAGTTTTCTGCTGAGACACAAATTTAAAAATATATACTCAGTAGACTAGTTTCCGCAAGACTGCTCCAGCTTGCTGTTCAATTTAGGAAGTGCCCACTCATGCTGAATAATATCTAAGCCATCCTTTTCTGCTCCCAAACTCTGTATAACAAGAAAGATACTTTAGTTACGAAAAGCAAGAAAATATAGGAGAAGATGTAATCTGTAGTAAGAGGACTAATTTGTTCTCCAATAAAAAGCTTAAACTTTGTAAAAAGTGCCATCCGACTCACAGGCTTGTGTGAATAGAAGGATGTAAAAATAATCTACTGACATTACTCTAATGGTCACTCAATAGAATAAGGTTCAGGAATATCAGGAACCTCGATAGGTCAATGTATATCAAGCTCCTTTAAAATAGCTACTCTAGCACAAGCAGCATGCATTCAATGATTCAATCTCTTCCCTCCACTGAGTGAAAGCAAATGTCTATGCATTTCAGTCTTGTTCTTACCCTGTCCCTCTTTCTAAAGGTTGTTTAAAGTAGTGACCATTGAGTTTTAAGGATCAAGAAATTAATATAAACTTTTTCTTAAAAAGAAGGGGGAGAGAGAGTTCAAGAAGCTAAAGAAAAACAGAGAATGGACTACATATGAATGTGTATTCAATCATAGAAGTCAGTGTTATTTGCATTCAGAAGACGTTCATTTAGCTCACTTGGATCCTTGACTGAAATATTCTTGAATCCTCACCCCTTCCAACAGCCAAATGACTAGGCTCATTTATCATTTTTATAGTTATTTCAGAAATATAGCCATACTATCTCTGAAATTAACCTAGATAAGCGAAGAGAAAAAAGAGCATTCGATTAAGAGACCTGACAACAGCACTTACATGACCAATTGACCAACTGAATGCAAGTACTAATGACCTTCTTAGGAACAAACAGGTGTAGACTTCATGCACAATTATTCACTCTGGACAGCAAAATTTCAACACAGATACATGTTGAAATCGTAGAGACTCAGTTGACAATCAAGACTTAGTAATCCAGATTCATTCCCACCTTTTTTTGGTAAGGTAAAAATACATTCCCACCTCATATAAACAGTCTTGACTCTTCTACTTTCCCCATAGTTCCCTATTTGTGTACCCCAATACACTTTCAAACGGAAGCAATAGACTCCAAGTTGCTCAAACATTAATCATCTTGTGAATGTCGATCTTCTTGCTTCGTTTCTAGCCCTTCTAAACTATCAGTCACTTTCCAATAACAACAACCATTCGTCAAAGTACTATAGGAACTAGACACACGAAGATAGGTAGAGCATCTGGCCCTTGAAGTAGGCTGAAGCGAAATGCACTAGCTCACAACAACAACAACAACCTAATAATATCCCACGTGTGGGGTGTGGGTAGGGTAGTGTATACGTAGATCTTACCCCTATCCCGGGGGTAGAGAGGCGAAATGCACTAGCTCCAGCTGGCAATATGATCAGTTTATACAATTTTTCCCAAGAGATAAAAAAAAAAAAGCTCCTCCCTTCTTCCCTTTTCTCCACCCATCTACCCTTTCCTTTTCCTCTTCTATTCTTCTTGTTCCTTCCAAACAGCACTATAGGAAAGGTAGGGGAGGGTGGGAAGCAATAGGAAGGACTAATACAGAAAGAAGAGAGACTGTTGCTTTTGTCTTGTTTAGCACAACTAAGCAATCATAAACTGCACCTAGCGTTGGCAGAATCAAAATAAGCAAGCAGACATCGACAATAAGCAAGGACAACGAATTTTACCTTGCTGGGATCAAAACCAAATCCGCTCATTTGCATCATACGTTGAGTGTCATCAGTTGCTGCAGCAAATAATTATACTTTAATTTCCAAGGACATCACAAAAAACCCAAACGAAAGACTAGACAGTCTATGTAACCAGAAGTAGTGGCATACAGCTCTTATATACATGAATAAAGTGACCATTAGACATTACATAACTCTCAAAAATCTACTGACCATTTTCTTCTCCAAGAATGAGGCTGAACAAACCCCTTAATCCGAACAGATTGAGGAAATACCTGATCAATATGATAGCAGTATAAGATAAAAAGCAGCAGAGCACTACAAAAAGTAGCTTTAAAGCATAGTACTTGAACTTATGGAAACAAAGAGTGCTCATGTTTACCATGAGCGACTGCTGACATAGCTGACATCAACAGTGCTTAAGTCAATGCCATTTTGCAACATTGACCTGAATCTCTGAGTTAATGGAAAAGGTATTTTCGCTGAAATGATACCAGACATTTATGCAAGTTAAAGAATATAAAGCTTCAAATACTTCAACATGCAAAGTGACGAATTTGGAGTATTATAACAAGTAATAATGCACTCTGCCACTGAAGATTTGAGCATTCATGAAAATTAAGGAATTTACCTGCTACAAACCCAGAAAAGAAGAAGTTGACCCATGCAAAGGTAAGGGTCTGGCAAGAGAAAGTACATTCAAAATGTGAGGTCCTATATTGAGCAATATCATTAATAAACAAATGACCATCGGGAAGCAAGATACCTGAGGTATGATCATTGATAAATTCTTCTTCATCATATCCATTGCCATGTTTGGGTCAGAAAACATTTGTGCCTGTGGATTCTGAGCTTGTCCCTTTGGAACATATAGTAGTCCATTTTCCTGCATTTTCAAGTATATACTTGTTATTTTCTTGTTCCAAAGCAGCACAAGGCTTTTCATGAAAAGATAATATTAATAATTAAGTTTTTCAGCTAGTAGGCTCCTTAGATATCAGGGAGTTCCAACCGTTTCATTTGATTTTTTTTTAACTGTACTGCTTGCATAGTCACATCTTGTTCCACAAGATCGGATTGCACTAAAGGAAATCACCTTAATTACAAACATATTCTTCAGCAAAAAAAAATTAGGCACAAAACAAACCATTAAAAGAATATATACAAATCAAGTGGAGGAAATTAATGAAAGAATAGAATCTCATGTCCCCATTATTTGACCGAGCCCTCAAATCCCCTTTAAAGCAATATTCTCATACTCATTGCTATCGCCCCTTAACTCAAACTCCCAAAGAGCAGTGGGTTTTCTCTAGTAACAACCACTGTACCCCAACTGGACCACCTTTCACTGGCATCAACTCCCCTCCAAGCAGGCAGTCATGTTTCTTTCACTTTGGCTCAGCTCCATCATAAAACCCACATCCCTGTCTCTTCTTTTCAAATTTGTCTCGCCATCTCTCTTTCTTTTATATATATGGTGTTTGGGCCACTTGTGCTCATCTCGACTATTCCACCTGTACCAACCACCTCCCATCAGCATAGGTACTAGAAACACTAAAGCAGATGAGAAGATATCACCTAGTGTATTTTTGTTTCAGTTGTGATTTGAACCCTGAATCCTGGTCTCCCATGGTTTTCACCCTCCTCTTCATTAACCACTAGACACTAGGCTACATTCTTGGGTGTCAAATTTCTGTTTGTCCTCCCACTCCTACTTCACTTAGTTTTCAAAGCTACAATCTTCTTCTTCACGATAAACTTCAAAGATTTTCATTTTTATCCAGTAACATTCAGCATAACTCTCCACACTTCAGTGTACATTTTTTTAAAGTTCTTTGTCAATCTTGAGAAGAAAATCCAACTACCCATACCATAAACCATACTCCCCCTACCTGAAATTAACTGTCTATTCACTTTGAAAGTCAAAATTAAAACACTTGACAATCAAATTAAGCATAATATATCAGTCTTTCACAACCAAAACTCAACTATTTGAGTAGCATTTTTATCATAGGTTAGTAATCATCAACTACATTTTGTCCGATAATTTTGAACAACTTGGGTGAAGCATGAAAAAGTGGTCACTTTAACCTCCAAAGTTAACTTAGTACCTTAAATTGGACTAAAAATCTAAAATTCGTCTCATATGCTTACAGCTTGTTTGGATGGTTGTTACCCATTGTATTGTATCGTATTGTTACGTTAAATACGATGTAAATGTGCCACTTTATGTAACGATCAATTTGGCGTTGTTACCTTGTCTTTTATCTCAATCTCACCCTTCATTATTATTAAATAATTTTATTTTATTATTTACCCTACTTTTTTATATAGTAATTTTATTACTGTATCATAATTTTTCTTTATAATATTGCGCAAGTTTATTCTTCGTTGATATTATGAAACGACACAATCTATTCAAACATTATATTTATCAAACAATACAGTACGATACATTACATTATGAAACGATATGTAGCAACCATCCAAACAAGCTGTTAGTCAACCTCAGCTAATAACAATAATAAACAAAAACTAATAAGTATAAAACCTCGTTGCTATAGTAAAACTTCCTTGCACGAAAAGACTTGGCCGGAATAAAATTTGCTCCAGCTCTCAAATTCCCTGCCCTAATTACCACTTGCCTGATAATTAAACACAAAACAATCAATCAATCATTCAATAAACTACGTCTCAGTACCAAATTAATTAGAAAAAGTAAAAGGAGATAATAAAAGGACCCTTCTTTGATGATTTAAGGATCTGATAATTGAGAAGAAGAACGCATGAGCTTAGAGACGAAGTAACGGAGAATTCCAATGAGTACCATTACTACTGATAATGGTATTAATACCCAGTCTCTTATCGCTGTGTCCAACACTAAATCTTCTCCCATTTTTTCCCTTTCGTTTTTCTCTCCGATGGATCAATTGATCTCTGTTTTCTCCTCTTTGATTAACAATGGCGTTTTGCGTTCGGTCCAGTGAACGGCTGGTTTTATTATTTTTAACTAGTGAATTTGAGTAAATTTAGATATAATATTTTTATAAACTTAGCACAGATAGAATAAATAACAATTTTCTTGTAAATGCATATAATTTTTAATTCTTTTATATTGATTAAATAAGTAAGGTAATAGTTTACTGAAATTAGAGTATTTTACTGCATATTTCATTATCAAACCTCTTTTCTAAAATAAAAATAAAAATAAAAATAATTTTTAAGAAACTTTTTCACTTTTAGTATAGGTATGTATTGTTTTCTTAGACAAGGTGGGTTGCTCTGATGGTAAGCACCCTCCACCTTCAATCAAGAGGTTGTGAGTTCGAATCACTGCAAGAACAAGGTGGAGAGTTTTTTGAGGGAAGGATGTCGAGGGTCTATTGGGTTGTTGTTGTTGTATGTACCGTTTTTGTTGGTTAATACAAAATATAAATAAGCATCATCTGCTTAATCTCATCATCCAAAATATAATATTATCTTCAAACAACACCTTCACCTAGACAAAAAAAATCACAATAGTATTAATAAAGTGACATGAGAGGTCAAACAATAAGGTGACAAAAATTGAAGAAGATAAAGAGTTTTAAATCAAGAAAATAAAATAGATTAAGAAGAAGTAAAAAAATGTCAGAATTGAAAAGCCAAAAGATCAAATAGAATATCAAACGAATGGCCAACTCCCCTTGTCTTGTTTGACTTATATATATATATATATATACAAAGATTAAGAATACATTGGAGTGAGAGAAGAGAGTAATTAATGTGAGGATTGAGAAAGTGGCTATTGGAATGCCTAGTAACGTAATAGGAGTAATATTTAGTGTAATTACACACTATTACACCTTAATAGACATTAATCATAGGAATTAAGGAAGGAGAAATAAACCAAAATATTTAGAGTTATTGGGGAATAAAGCAAAAAAAAAAGAGAAAATAAATAAATAGGATCCTAGGTCAAAGAGAGGTGCCAACTCATCTCCTATTTTTCCAACTTTATATATATATATATATATATATAGATTTTTTTTTAATGAGAAAAAGTATCTCGTGTAATTTAAGCAGAATTAACCCAAATAGCCGCTTACACTATCAATTAAACTAAAAATAGCCGATGAATGTATAATATAATCATAATTTATGTATTATATGTGTATAATTATATATAATCAATGTACAATGTATATATATGGCTAGAAAAAGTAAACAATTAATATGGTCAGCTATTTGTGTAAAATTTTCGCAAAAAGAAAATAAATAAAAAAGCATAAAAGAGTAAAAATTGCGCGGGGCGCCCTATTTGGTCGCCCTCATTTAACCTATACCCTAATTTTTACAACTTCAGGCGCCTCCTTCTTCTTGCTACCTGTGCAAACTTCAGCTTATTTAGTGCTGAAATTTTTAAAAATAACTAAATAACTTCAGCATCTTCTGCTGAAGTTTTTGAAAAAGTTTTATGACAAAACTAATGAATCCAGGTTGAAACTTCAGCTTATTTAGTGCTGAAATTTTTAAAAATAACTAAATAACTTCAGCATCTTCTGCTGAAGTTTTTGAAAAAGTTTTATGACAAAACTAAACTTTGGCTTATTTAGTGTTGAAGCTTTTACAAAAAAACTAAATAACTTTAGCATCTTCTGCTGAACTTTTTGAAAAAGCTTTATGACAAAACTAATGAATCCAGGTTGAAACTTCAGCTTATTTAGTGCTGAAGTTTTTACAAATGAACCAAAAACTTCAGCAGCTTTCTGCTGAAATTTTTGAAAAACTTTATGACAAAACTAATGAATCTAGGACAAGCTTCAACTTATTTAGTGCTTAAGTTTTTACAAATGAACTAAATAACTTCAGCATCTTATGTTGAAGTTTTTGAAAAAGCTTTGCGAAAAACTATTGAATCCAGGACAAAACTTCAGCTAAAACATGTTTAAGTACAGTAAATAGAGAACAAAACTTCAGCTAGTAGAATGCTTAAGTTCAACAATTACAAACAACTTCAGGCCTGGCTCCTAGAATACTGAAATTTTTGTGATTGCCTTTGCTACTTCAGGCCCGTATGCCTGAAGTTTATGCGAAAAGTGAGGTCGCTTAAATTGTTTTTGCAAAGCAGGTATAAATTAAAGCGTGACACAAAAAACAGCTATAGATGCAAATGCCCCCATAAAAGAGGTCCCTTTCGTTTGGACTTGAACCAACCCTCAGCCGGCCCATTACCCCACTCCGAATTATTTGCACTGAATAGCCTTTTTGAGGTTACTCTTTAAATTTTGTCTCCATTAGACGTTAGCTCATTGTATTATCTTATCTTGGTATGGTTACAGCTTGTTTCTTATTATTTTGTTGTTGGTATTACTGCTTTCTTTCTTTTTTTTGAGTCAAGAGTTTATCGAAAACAGTCTCTCTATCATCAAAGATAGGGGTAAAGTCTGTGTACACAATACCCTTCTCAGACCCTAATCGTAAGATTATACTGAGTTATTATTGTTATTATTATTATTATTGTTGTTATTGTAGCTCAGTGTATTATCTGAAATTGATCAAATTTTCCATTACTTACATCGTTGGCAAATTATTTCGTATTTGTCTTTACCCTTAACGATGATCTAACACAAAATGAGTGGACTCAACCCGCCCAAATTCATCAAGTAAAAGTGTGAATTTACCTATTAACTTTTGATTATGGTTTAAAAAAAATACAGGATATGCACAAGCTGACTCTGACTCTAACAAAATAATAGAATGTGAGTGTTTTAACTTTATATATTACTTGTATCTATTCCTTAGGCAAGATAAACTATGGCCGAGGGTGTATCCGGAACAGTTTCTCTGTCTGTACAAGGATGGGGTAAAGTTGCATACTCTTTAATCATTACCCTTCTCGGATCCTACT
The DNA here is from genome assembly GCA_005239495.1 of Nicotiana undulata. Classification (NCBI taxonomy): domain Eukaryota; kingdom Viridiplantae; phylum Streptophyta; class Magnoliopsida; order Solanales; family Solanaceae; genus Nicotiana; species Nicotiana undulata. The sequence goes on from ML243436.1 coordinate 72,841, forward strand.
TGTGGAATTGTACTTGGCAGGGGTGTTCAAACCGAACCGAAAAACCGCACCAAACCGATTTAAAAACCCGACTAGGTTTGGTATTGAGTAAAAAAAACCGAACCAAACCGATATATAAATATTTAGTTTTTATATATATATTTTTAATACTTTATATTGAATTTTCTTTAAAAAAAATTGAAATATTTGAGCTCCGCTCATGTATTAACCTAGAAAGCGTACATTAATGAAAATTATTGTTAGACGACTAAGAAAATAACTATCATGTATTAGTAAAAAAATTCTCCCGTCAGAATATTTTAATAGATCATATGTTTGTCAATTTTGTCAATATTTACTAAACATATATTAATTTATCAAAACTTTATTTATAACTTTAACACAGTAAGATTGGAATTATATTCATGTAACAAAAAAAACCTCACCCGACAAAAACCGAACCAATCCAAACCGATATAATTGGTTTGGTTTGATATTGATAAAAACCAAACCAACCCGATCCATATACACCGTTAGTACTCGGTATTATTTTATTTTTATTTTTTTGTAAGGTAACCCAACATTTAGAGAAAGAGCATTTGCACTACGAGAGATTCCAATCTTGCAATGCTTGAATTCTTCATCAACATGTTATGCTTTATTCTCGTTATATGTGAAACACATGTTATGAAAAGTGTCTTATCATTTTCTTATAAATATATTGACAATCATTAATTTTCCAATTTCCATGCAACTCCATGTTCTTGAAAATGGGTTCAATGACTTTCCCTTCTACCTTCTCTAATAAATATTTCCCTACAAATTCCCAATATTCTCTCCAACCAAAAAATAATTTTTACCCTCATAAAAACACAAAACTTCAAGACCAAAATTATATTTCTAATTTTATTAATTTAAACCAATTTTATTCTTTGAGTTATGTCTCCAAAAGTAATGGCAAATTATGCCTTGTGAAATGTAATATTACAGATAATTCAGAAACTCCAGAAGAAGGCCAGAAAGCTGTGGAAACAGTAGAAAAACTTTATAATGCACTTAGAAATAAAAATCTTAATGAATTATCTGATATAATTGGAGAAGAATGTCGATGCATTAGCAACGTTGCCTCCTCTTTACAAACTTTCTATGGCAAGGAGGTATCCTATACTTTTTATTTATTACTTTTCTTCCGTCTCAAATAATAGTCGTGTCCGGCAAATTAATTTTGATTCAAAATATTTGGCGTTTTAGAAAAATATAAAATTATTACTAATTAATTCTTGTCAAAATATTTACTTACAATTACCATACAGGTTGTTTTGACGGTTGTTACCCATTATATTGTATCGTATTGTTGCTTTAGATATAATGTTTTGATTGTCTGTTCAATTATTATTTTTGATAAGTAAAGATTTTATTATAACTGGTAGCAAGACGGTACATAGAAGATTGTTTGCTCAATTTTATTGTATCGTATCGTCAAATCCGTAGTTATGTAACGATGAAAAGTACCACTTTATGGAGCGAGCGATTTGGTGTATTGGTTGCATCGTTCCCTTATTTTTTTTCTCTCATCTTGCTTTTTCATATTATTAAATTATGTTATTTTATCTTTTATCTTACCTTTTTATGTAATAATTCTACCTCGTACCTTACTTTCTCTTTATAATATTACAAGTTTATTCTTCATATTATTGGTGAATGATATCATAAAACGACAAAAGACAATACAATCGCTATCCAAACATTGTTTTTACGGCAAAACGATATATTACAATACTATACGATACATAACAAACGTCCAAACAAGTTGCTAGTAACATGCTTATATAAGTATTTTTTTATATTATTACTGCATATAATTTAAACTATATACTAATAATATATAATAAGTTTGATAGATCTATATTTGCAGCAAGTAATTGATTTCTTCAATTCAATCATAAAGCTCCTGGGGAATAACATTGAGTTTGTCATTCAACCCACTATACATGATGGGACAAGTGTTGGGGTTGCTTGGGAACTAGGTTAGCCCATTGTTGTATTTTTTTATTTTTTTATTTTTATTTTTAATCATCTGATATTTGAAACTCGTCAATTGTTTTTTTGTTTTTTTTTTGGCAGCATGTAGGGAAACTCATGTTCCCATTGGAAAAGGTTTTGGCTTTTATATGTGCCATTATTACAAGGGCAAGATGATGATAAGGTAAAGTAGGAACTATATTGCGCTGACTTTCTAAATTGCTTTCGTATTCGTGTCAGATCCTCCAAAAATATATTATTTTTAAAGGATCCGACATGTACTCAGAGATATTTTCAGAGAGTCAAATCAATATAAACTAGGAAGAAAAAAAAGGATCAAATCATCAATAAAGTATGGAATAATGCAGTTGAATAAAATTATGTAGGTGTTGGAAGAAATATTTGGTTGAAGTACTTGGAGCTGAAAAACACAATATATGTCTATACACCTATCTAAAAACTAAATAGTGATTTTCTTTTATAACCAAGAAATTCTTGAGGGTTAGTGATGTGCGATTCAAAACTCGAAACTAAGTGGATGTAAACTTGTCAAAAACTGAATTGCGAATGATGATTTTCCCTTGGGATTTTGACATAAATAGCAGGTTGAATTTAGTCTCGATCGATCATATTTTTGGTTAATTGGGTAGGTGTCGATAGCAGCAAAACCTTTGCTTTGGTCCATACCACGAAACAAGCAAAGATTTAAGGTTTTCTTCGCTCTGCCTCTAGGCCCGAGAGCGAGGTTCAATGATCCTCTTTTCAATCTCTTACTTACTCTCTCGTGTGATTTACTCTCAAGCCATAGCGAACAAGTAAAGAAGGAATGATCGAATGAAGTCGCTAAAGGCAGCTTTTCTTTGATCTCCCGACATTCTCGTTAGCTTTTATAGCTGAGGTAAGGTATAAACTAAGGCCTACAGGCTCGTGCTGCAGAGCCAACGGAAAAAAACGTAAGATCGCGCGTTAGCACTCCTGCTACATAACGGATGCACTAAGGTGCAACTTCGCGTAGCTGCTACGCCTTGCTTCCTGCCCCTTATTTCAAACTCAAGGAAAGCCTTGATCGATATGAGAAAGACTCTGTCTTTCTCATCTAGTACACATAAATTATACAATAATTATACACGATTATACACATATCATATATGAATCATACATATATGATACATCCGTTGCTATTTTAAATTTAAGCGGTTGATTAGGCAGTATTTAAGTTAATTCCCCTTTTCCCTTTGAATGTCAGGAATGTGGAGATGTTCATGGACCCACTCCTTCAAATTGAGCCCGTTCGATTGGTGAGTAGTAATATTTTAGTAGTATGACAACAAGATTATAGATACATGATCTACAATTTTGGCTAGTACTAATATATTTTCCTTCTACTCTTCTACAATTCACCAGAAAGTATCATCCATCCTTCTGAGAGCAATTCAAATGATGAATCCTCCAGATCTTTTCAAGGGAAAGAAGAAACAGGCTATGGGCATCTTGTTTATTATTCTACTATTTGCAGCTATACTGTACTTGGTCAAGAACTTACATTGAGGAAGATCAGAAAGGTTCGGGAATCAGCCTGATTCTATCTCTTTTCGTTTATTTGAAGAAAGGAAGGATCCCACATAATCGATCTTTCTTTTTGTTGTTGAATCTCTCTTTAGTTAATCAATGTGTAATATTCCAAATCCTCATTACTAATGTATGTGTTGTCCGAAACCAAAAGTTAAAATTTTGGTAGTAGAGATCCCGTAAAAACTTCGTTCGAGGAATGGACCAGACCAGGTCATTTCTCAAGAACAATAGCTAAAGGGCCTATGGCTACTGAAGATTTGATTCAATACACCGGATGAGGAAAATACAACAAGCTTAGACAAGATAGAAAGTAAGGAAGACAGAAGGTGGGTAGCAGGGAAGAAAAGAAGGCGAAAACAGCTTTTGCCAAAACTTATTGTAATTTACCAACAAAATTGTAGTAACAGAAGCAGCAATTTTTGCTGCTTTTATGAAGATTACCACAAAAGAAGCAACGTAAATAGACAAAAAAATACAGATCTTTGAACGGTCATTTTTTTCTATTCAAATTGTAACTGGTCATAGGAGATCATTTCCTCACAGCGACGAATAAAGCAATAAGTACTAGAAATTTTATATCAAAGAAGATACCCTCCAATGTAGACTGTATACCTGACATATACATCTTAATTCCAACGTGTTTGAACAAGCTAAGAATCTGTTAATGTTCCTACTAGCCATATATTAAGGATGCCAGGATTTTACAAGAACAAAGGAGCTACTGTACCTAGACCAAGGCCATGGCATAATTACAAAAACATCCTTCTGCCATAAGCTCAGAAGCACATCAATCCAGAATTCTAATTACATACCATAAGTCTAACTATGTTAACAAACTAAAATTACCTAAGAACCAAGATACATCTTCGGAAACATTAGCGTATCATCAATCGACTAGACAGCTATGACCTGAAATACCTGCAAGAAAACACAGCGGGAGGTTGTGGATCAAATCAGATGGAAGTCCAACGCAAATGCTTATGGGCATCGAAAAGCAACAACTGGGCAAATATACAAGTCAAACATAATCTTGTACACATATTTTAAAGAATGATTACTTGAGGCGAAATGATGTTGTCATCCCCACAGAACACTTTATTTCCTCTAGACCGTAAAAATTTTCATCTTACAACTAAACAGAAAGAAAGAGTAAAAAGGGGCTCATGTATCATCAATCATATATTTGAACGAGAAGCAGTTGCGGGGATATCCAAGAGCTGAAGTAATGTCAGCATATTCTAGAGAATGTTAATGAACTGTCTATCTTAACAATAGCAAAACGAAAAGAGCTCTCTTGCATTTGACAAAAGAGCCAACCATTTCTTTCAGTTTCCGTCAGAAAGTATACTGTACATTTTTTATTAATAACCCCTTTAAATTATTATTACTATTATTTTTTGATAGGTAAAGTCTTTTATTAATATGGTACAGGAACAAGTACAATGCAGAAAAACAGTACTCCCACCACCCATACTACATGTTCCCCGCTAAAAGATACATAATTACCCCTTTAAATTAAATGAACTGCTCTGTGAACCTTCTCTATCTTTTAGGCTTCTTGCAAAAGAATTGTAAATTTTAACTATTAGTACATAGCTAATTGAAAATTGCCATAAGGAAAATCAGTGTAAATATCAACGAATCGAGTTATTTTATTTATTTTATAATTCTTTATCGATATGATACAATCTCCCTCGAGGACAAAATGGTAAACTAGCCTTTCTGCTTATGAAGGGTCAATGTGGCATACTTTACCTACCATAGTAATGTAGACGTATAGTCATTGCTAAACAAAATGACGACGTGCCAGCATCTGAGGTATTTCCGAAGCAGAAATGCTTTCACATTCTAGGAGTTCCTGAAGCTTTGCATCGCACACAATCACCATAGAATTCACAGGATCCTGTGAAATGGAAAAGCAGAAATATGTGACAAAGATTCAGATATATGTGACGATGTTGTATAGAGATATTAAACACTTGTAGTAGTGAGGAATTACAGAGGGAAAGGAGGTAGAAAACCAGAAAGGAACTGAGAGGAGATAACCAAAATAAAACAGGTTGATTATAGAGATACATCTACCTCAAGTTGGTTAAGCTTTATATACTCCCAAATACGTTTCAAGGCATCTGTTCGGGGTATCTCCTTTTCTTCACTTCCAAAAAATTTGGCGAGCGCATCAGATATCGTAACAGTGGAAAAGACAGGCTGTTCAACCTTAGCAGCCGTGGAATGAGTTTCAACCTTAGCAGCTACGGAATGAGCTTCAACTTTAGCAGCCATGGGCTCAGCTTCAACCTTCAATCTTTTAGCTTGATCAGCTTGCTCAGCTTGTTCTGCAGGGGTTGGACAGGAGAACATCTTAAATAAAATAGCTATAAGCCCTTCAAACTAAAGCAAGCTATTTGTCGATTTTCCCCTTTTTCTCATTTTCTATATACTTTTGGGAAGTGAGAAAATAAAAGAAAGATATATTATAAACAGAACTCATATTTTTGTTTGACATACTTGAAGGATCTAATGCTGTAATATGCTTGGCCAGCAGCTTATTCATCTTGAACATATCGGTACAGTCTGTTTCAAAGAGTGCTCGCAGAGCATCATTGCAGATAATCTTTCGTTTGTTACCAGGATCCTGTAAGTTGTGTTTTCTGATGTACACCCACAGCTGTTTCACAATCTGATCGAGCAAAGAAAGATGTATTTATGATCTATATAACAACCACCAACTAAAATCTGGAGCTTCTATTGATTTGAAAATCAAACCTCTGTCCTGGGCATTGCCGGTTGACCAACAATGACCTGAAGTTCAGGTGAAACACCACAGACTTTGTTTAAACCACCTGGTCCACCTCTCCTTTTCGTTCCAGAAGTAGCACTGGACAAAATAGAAACAGGATCAAATACAGGAAGCTTTGAATTGTTGTTAACCACGTAAACAAGTGGCTAAACTCGTACAAATAGGGGAATATGTTTACTAACTGAATCAGATATCATTTATTATTAGGTACCAGACATTGATTAGGAAACAAAAGTCATCTAAAAGCACAGAACACTCAAGTTCATGGCATAACATGCAATGTGTTCCTCGTCAAAGTTGATGTAAGACAGTTTCAATCAAAATTTCCCAATATGTAACAACAAATGGTATATAAATTGCAAATCCCAGTTAGACACTAGCTATATGAGCTGCATTAAACTTTATACATTATAGTGAAAAAATAATTATAGTATATTTTCAGATCTCTGATTATTATCATTGACATAGGAATTACTATATGACTTACGATAATACCAAAAAAGTTCATCTTTTAAATAAATAAATAAATAAAAAGCATAACCGCTTTTTACTCAACCTATATTTGCCCAACCACTAGCACCAACACCAAATCCTTCAACACCCCCCCCCCCCCCCCCCCCCCCCAACAAAAAAAAAAAAAAA